>AYEL01060044.1:0-19379 GCA_000484575.1 Olivierus martensii | reverse complement strand
AAATTTTGAAATTATAATTAATTTTTAATTTAGTTTTATAGTTTAAATTTTATATTTTAAGAATATACATTATATTTTTTCTAAAGTATAGAAAAATATTATAGGGCCATTAAAATTAGTAAATGGGAAGTATGCATGGTGTAAAGAGTGCTATATAAACAATTTACTGGCTGTAAATTGTTTAAAAATTAAAAGGTCACATAGAATTGTAATAATTATAAACATTAACTTTACTTTTTGGAAAAGTGGACTTTACACTTTCAAAATAAATGGCTCATATAACAGTTTAATTATTTAAATATACAATTAATTTTAAATTATTTTTACTATAGACTTCTTAGTTTGTTTGATTAGAGATTTATTATCAATTTCCATAAAGTTTATTGTTATTGATAAACTTCGAAAATATTATATATTTGCATATTTAAATTAAAGAATAATCTTAACCATGGATGATTATTTTATCCATGATTGATGAAGTTAAATAAATAAAATTTAACACATTTCAGACTGACAAGGAGACTCCACGGGTCGTGACTTGTCGATTTTGACGAAAAAATTTGTGCGTGCAGATCTCCACTAATAAAGTTCATTGGGTCAGCCATTCGACGCAATACTCAAGCAAACTCCAGAAAAAAATTTGTAAAGTTTGACCAAAACCAATTCTGATTTATATACGTGCCCTTTTACAATACTACATGATGTAGCCGTAGCCTACTCGGTAAGACTCGTGCTTCATATCCCAATGGTCGTGGGTTCGAGGCGCGATGGTTTTTGTTGTTTTTATTTCTTCAAATTTTCTTTTTTTATTTTGTTGTAAATTTATGGGTATGTTTTAATATTTATTTATTTTCGAAAATAAATTTTTAAAAATATTTTTATTATGGCTAAAAGTTTCAAATTTGTTGCAGTCATTTCTGTTATTAACGTAATATTATTCAATGCACTTTTTAAAGAATAAGTTACATTGAATGATAAATTCAGCTAATAAATAGTGCATTTATTTTTACTTGTTAGCATTAAAAACCGATTGCATTATATAGAGAGAACAATTATAATTTCAAAATGCAAAAACTTTATTTTTAACTTTACAGATACATTTATGAAAAAGTTTAAAGCATAAATAAAGTTTTTGCAATTTGAAATTATAATTGTTCTCTCTATATAATGCAATCGGTTTTTAATGCTAACAAGTAAAAATAAATGCACTATTTATTAGCTGAATTTATCATTCAATGTAACTTATTCTTTAAAAAGTGCATTGAATAATATTACGTTAATAACAGAAATGACTGCAACAAATTTGAAGCTTTTAGCCATGATAAAAATATTTTTAAAAATTTATTTTCGAAAATAAATAAATATTAAAGCATACCCATAAATTTACAACAAAATAAAAAAAGAAAATTTGAAGAAATAAAAACAACAAAACCCATCGCGCCTCGAACCCACGACCATTGGGATATGAAGCACGAGTCTTACCGAGTAGGCTACGGCTACATCATGTAGTATTGTAAAAGGGCACGTATATAAGTCAAAATTGGTTTTGGTCAAAGTTTACTATTTTTTTCTGGAGTTTGCTTGAGTATTGCGTCGAATGGCTGGCCCAATGAACTTTATTAGTGGAAATCTGCACGCACAAATTTTTTCGTCAAAATCAATGAGTCACGATTCGTGGAGTCTCCTTGTGAGATGCAATTTCTGCACAGATCAATATAAATTGAGAGTTTCTGACATTTCATAAAAACATTTTTCCTTAATCAGTAATTGCAAATTAAATTATACTGTTTTCTTCAAAATAAAGAAATTATTTATTTTATAGTGAAATAAATAAGATTATGGTAAAATTAATGATTAATTTTTTAAAACAAAGTAATCAGAAAGCAAGTATTTTGCAATTATGAAAATCCAAATTTTTCTATATCTAAAAATCATTTACATTTCATCATTTATACATGTTGAAAATTATTTGTTGCCTCAAATCAATTAACATTTATCTATATCAAAAAATAGCATTCTTACAAAACTGATTGAACAATATTTTATTACTATTTTTCAAATTTCATAATATAAATTACTTAGATGACTGTAGGAAAAATTTATCAACAATTGGAACAGTGCAAAGTAAATTTGTGAAGAATTTAACTCTGACCTATCCAATTATTATTTTAGTATGTTCTTTATTATTTAATGTATTATGTTTTAGTTTAAGAGTTAATTCACGTTTCACATTCTGCATCTCATCAGTTAGAAATTATGCATTACGGACCAGAAATCCATCTCCTGAATGAACTCTTTTGGAATTTGATGTCATCTATTCTAAATAATTTACCAATGATCCGATGTGAGAATGTAAGAATGATCTCTTATTGATGTTTTATTTGGTATATAATTTAATTTGTAAAGAGTTTGACATGAATTGATTAAGTTGTGAAGTATAGTAGACAGTTGATAGTATTATGTTAGGTTCAGTTTTCCTGATTCTTTCAGTTTTGAGGACTGTTATTGGTGTTTTTATGTTAAGATTGGTTTTGATGTTTCCCTAACAGCTATGGCAACTGTTATTGATGTCCCTCAGCTTTCCTCTTGTTGAGGTTCTTCCTATAGGTTTCTGTTTCTCTTTTTGCAGGGTCATTATTGTTCACAGTTTCTGGGGTTTTCTTTTGTTCTCTTATGTTTTTTCCTATTGTTTCCCTGAATTATTTAATTTAGCTTGCATTTGTACTTTTGTTTATTTGTGTTTCCAGCTGTTTCCTGGTGTTTCTCATTACTATTTCTTGTATTTTTGATTGTTCAGTAGTTTTCTTCTGATTCTAGCATGTTTCCAATTGTTTACCTCTAGTTCTGTTGTTCCCGATCGCTTTATTTGGTGTCAGATTTCCAATCTCATTGCATATAATGCCAGTGGTATAGAGTGAATGTATTTGTGTGAATGGATTCTTATTTCCAAGCAAACTGCTTCCTCCGATGACATGAATTGATTGCTCTGTAAACTAAAAAATTTGAACTTGTTGCATGACTTATGTAAAGAGACAAGCTCGAGACTGTAAAAGTCACTTGGATAAAAACGTACGACACAGCAAGGTGTTTTGTACTGAAATAGAGCTGATTAGTGACTTCTGACTTTCTTGTAAGATTGGCCATGGCTTAAGTTTATATTGGAGAGTGGAGGTAGTAAAATTAAGTAATATTTAAGAATATATTTATTGTTGTTTTGAATATTTGGATATTTGAATTTTGATTAAGCAAGTTTTATTGACTAATTGTTCAGTTCTTTATTATTGCTTAAATAAAGCTTTGGTTACACTTTTTGTAAGTGTTTGAATCAAATAAATTATTTTTAGTATTTAACTGTACTTGTTTTGAAAATTTATTCAATTTATTAGTATTATTTTCTAACATCATTTTTCGATATTTAAGACTAACACTTGTTGATACTTTAAGCTGTAAGTTTTCCAGTTGTTTGTTTTTATCGGGTAGATGTTAGTTATTGATAGATTGGTTTGATTTGATATATTTATTTTAGGAAATAGTAAAAAGATCTGAGCTCAGGCTGGACTCAGGATTTGCAGAATCGTTAAAATCTTAGGATAGATTTTATTGGTATTTTTGATTATTTGCAACTTTGCAAATTATACATAACAACAATATAGAAAACTTGGTTTAATATTATATAAAACATAAGTCATTACTCATTTGCCTAGCTCAAATCAGGCTTTTAATGCATTAATTAAAATATGAATTTGCTTAAAATGTTTACAAAATAAATGATAAATAAAATGTTCGTTGTCAAAAATAATTTAAATCAACTGTAATATTTTTATTTTTTTAAATAAAAATATTACAGTTGATTTTTTCATAGAATAAAAAGCATTAAATTGTTACTATAACATGTAAAAATGTTAAAAAGTATGTTGAATTACCTTTTATAGCAACATCTTCCTGCATAATAAATGTAATTGGTACACAATAACCTTGAATTGGATGATTTATTGACTCTTGTAAACATCTTTTCCATTCTTCAGCAGTTTTAACTGGGCAAGAAACAATGGCTGTAAGAATATCACCTGTTTCCAGACCTGCAGGGCCATATATTCCTGAATTCTAAACATCCATGACAAAGACAATGATGAATCTTTAAATAATTATAATAAATCATAACATTTATCGCTGTATTATGCTTTATATTTAATTTTTTTATTATTCTTAAAGATAAATTACATCAATGATTACCTCAGCAACATAAGTAACAGTTACTCCAGATCCATATTGGTAAAATGGAAACAGCAAGAATGAATTAATGTACAATAAAAGAGAAGCACACAAAACTAAGACAACATTATGCCAAACACCTGCACAATATATCCTCAATTGTTGCCAAGGTGTTAATAATGTCATACTTTCTGTTGACATATCAACAAATGTACCAGGAAATATTCCAAAAATAACTAAACCAGAACCATGAATCTTGACATTTTCTCTACAGGAAATCAACCAAATGATTTTCATTTTCAAAATTTTATAAAATAAAGTTTGAAATTATAAACTTAAATTTACCTTGCAGCAGCAAGAGCATGGCCTAATTCATGAAAAATACTACAAATAAGTAATGTGACAAAATAATATATGACATGAGATAATGGCAAATTCACTCCTGGAAACTAAATAAATAAATAAATATTGAATAAAAATATTAATTATTATATAGTAAACTTAACATTAAACTTACTACTGGCTGCAAAATTTGTTCTGTTTTAGTATTATATAAAGAGTCATACATATTCTTGGCTGTATATGCTAGCAGAAATAATGAAGGTAAGATTAAAATACTTGTGACAAGAGATCCAAAACTGAACCATCTGCGAAGCCATCGAGCTTTATAATTACTCAACTTTTTAAATAATCTGTTCCAGCGACTTGTATACCACCGTAGTTGAAATGGTTTGAAAGTAAGACTGCTTTTCTCTAACAATACCAAATATGGATGCAACATACATGACTGAAAAAATATAAATATTTTTAATAATAATTATCATAAAAAATAACTTATTATTTTCTCATAATTTATATTATCAGCATAAAAATAAAAATATTAAGCATAGCCTAATTCTTGAAATATACTGAAAAAATAATCAAAATTTTATAATTCAAACTTAAAATACAAAATGTTGTCTATTCTATAACACTCAATTTTTTCATCTCTACTGAAATACTGAAACATGTCAATACTGAAGAGATGCCATACACTTAACATTTAAAATAAAATCAATTCAATATTGGTAAACTTCAGTGCTTAAAAATGAAGTAAGCCATTAATCAATAATAGTGATTATGATTTCTAGACTTTTATTCTGCTTGATTTCTTGTTTTTTGTAATATTTTCTCTCAAAGATTCTAGGGTTAATTTCAACTTCTTGAGAAATTTTGAAAATGAAAATAATTTTACTATTCAATGGAGTATAACTTCAACTATATTTTATAATCTAATAATGACAAGTTATAATATTCTGTCAAAAATAAGTGAAAATTTAAAAAAACTCCAATCAGATATTGTTGAAAAAATAAATCATTTTTAAATTAGAAAATGTTCAGTTAAAGTGTAAATTTGAAGTAAAAATTTTATTTGAATTATGGATTTGAAGAAGATGGAAATTTGATCAGTAATTCAATTTAAACAGACTGCTAGAATTGTATCTCTTATTTATTTCAGACATCGCTTTCATTTATTTAAATCCATAAGATTTTATTGTAATGTAAATAAATTCAATATTTAATATCTGAATTGAATTATGTTTTATTTCAAAATCTAAAAAAAAGATAACATAGAGAATAAAAATAAAAATATATAATATATAAAATATAGAAAGAGTAAAGATGTTTTTTTTTAATGATACGGCGACCACCGAGATCTACACTCTTTCCCTACACGACGCTCTTCCGATCTAACAGTTCCTGTTCTATTAAGAATTTGTCTTGTTTTGCTCCTGATTGAAACTAGATGGTTTTAAAGTTCATCTTTTAGTAAACTTATAAACTTAGGATAATTTACAGATTTAAGATATTTAATTGAAGATTCAACCACAACATTGGTTGAATCTGAGGATCATTTGATTAGAGCATTTTATATATACAGTAACAAATATAAGTCAGGGATTTTCCTGACCTGATCCTTGACATATTTATTACTGTATATATAAAATGCCATATATTGCAGCACAAATACCAATTATTAAGAAAACGGCTAGAGATAACAATGGCAAATTAACCTTTAAAAGGCTCCTACAGTTTTACTAAGCTCTTTTCATAAAAATCCATACAATCAACATCAAAGGATGGGGGTTATACCATTCATATATATAATGAAGATTCTAACAAATACAGAGCATATAGGAGTTACCATAGGAAATTTAGAAGACAGACTACATGAGCATAAATTAGATATGCAAATGGGGAACTGGATAACAACTCTAAGTATAAGATATGAACACAATATCCAAGTCTGGGCAGATGCCAAAGTTCAAACCACATAATAATCTCTCACAGGCATAATTAAGGAATTACTTGAAATTGTACAAAGATTGCATTCTATAAAACTAATGAACAACAAATTACAGTACTCAACTTACAATGGTCAAAAATTATTATTAAAAATTCTCTAATTCAACTTTTCCACTTGCATATACATACCTGTATCACATTGTTTTTGCACACACATTGCAGAATTGCCATTAGTTGGCAAGCAAAGCCTTTCAACAATAAGCAATAGTTGCTAGTGTAATTCACTCACTTCTAACTTATCACAGCCTTTGGCACATAAGTTGCTAGTCAGCAGTCAAAGTGTTCATTTCTCTCACTATCTGCTAATCAGCAGCTGAAGTGTACATTGCAATTTTTATATCTTGTCATAACCCTGCCATGTCCAGTAACAGAAATAATACTACTAATGAAAATTCCAATATACAAAAAAGAAGGCAAGGAAAGCTTTAAGTTTAACCATTTTAAGTTAAACACAAATCTAATTTATGAAAATATTAAAACAGAAATCAAACAAAGCAAGAATTAAAAAAGTCCTTGACTTATGTCAAATTGACTTATGATGGAGACATTAGAACAGATTCCCATCATAAGTCAAGGATTGTGTGTTCTGTGATCTCTAGCACATGGATATATAGTTTAATTGAAAATATTTAAAAAATAACTTCTTTGCACTTAAAATTGTTCAATTTTTTCTGTATTATTATAATTATTAAAAGATCTTTATTATTTTTATTATTTTAATAATATTATAATTTTTATTTTATGCTTGTAAATCCTGATTCAGGATTTATATTATGATTATTTTATCTATTCTGCTATGCACATAGTCTATTTTATTGTATATAGCCTCTAAAAATGAAATGATTTTAAAATATATTTAATTCTCAAATTTTTCTGTTTATTCTTTTGAATTTTGTTGTTAGTTGATGATGTCAGTTAATATGACTGAAAACATTCTTATATTAAAGTTTTTCACTACTATAAAGTGCTTTTAATTTTATTGCTTTGTTTACAATATTTTACTAGTGTGGAGGACACCTAAATTGGATTGGACTTAGTATCATTCCTCACCTCAACAAAATTTTAAAAAGGAATTTGGAGAGAGAGTGATACCTTAGGAGAAAAAAACAATAAAAAAAAAAAATATCATACCATCTGGCCTGAAGATTCTTGTCCTCTACAACATAAATTACAAAGAAATAATAAACAAGAGATAAGGTAACAGAGAAGAGAGGTTTTGTTAAATACAGGTGTTATGAAAAGTCAAGATAAGAAAACTTAGATGAAAGATGATAGTGGAAAAACATTCTGTCTTTCCTCAGGAAAAAGGTAAAATAAAGGGTCAATTGGTTTGTCTGAGACACACACACACAGAAAATTAGCGCTCAGGCTCCAGAGAGCAAGGAACATCAGAAAACCGTCTCTTTCACTAGAGAATCCTTTGGGTAAATTTTTTGTTCTGTGCTCAAGACATAACTGCACTGGGACACAGCTGTCACAAAAACAAGGAACACAGATTCAAAAACTGAAAAAGATTGTTCTTTCCTTTGCCATAGAACGTGAAGAGAAATTAACCATCTTGATCGAACAGATTCAAAAACTGAAAAAGATTCTTTCCTTTGCCATAGAACGTGAAGAGAAATTAACCATCTTGATTGAGAGACCAGGGAAGACATCTCCTTGGATTAATACTAAAAACTATAGACAGTATTGAGAAATTGATTATACTCAATTAAAAAGAAAAAATTATTTATACTCTCTTGAAACTATTGTTTGGCTATTCTGTTTGTAATAAATCTCTATTAAAGGAAATTAAAGTTTGTTATTAAACCATAGTTTGTGTGTCATTGGTCTGGGTAGAAGTCTCGTTACCTGTCTTTATCTATTGCACCACATGCTGCAAGTAAGCCAAAAGCCTGTACAAGTTCATTGAGTGTCCACTAGTCAGTTTTTAAAAGAAAAGTACTCAATTAACAAAGACTTATTTAATCAAGGTTCTGCATTATCTGAAGTGAATTGTTGAAAAATTGTATATATTTTATCATCAAAGACATGACTAGCAGCACTTAATATTCTGTACATTAGTACAGAATATTACTGTATTCTGCGTTTACTGTATTCTGTACATTAGTACAGAATACAGTAAACGCTTTCCGAGCACAGATTTGCAGAATGTGATTTTGCACATATGCATTATCTTAATTATTTCCTGGCCAAGTAGGATAGCTGTGTACAAAAACATCCTTTTCAGCACCTGTGTATACTATGGCTCAGTCTATACCTTAGACAGCCATTTCAAACATGTTAATGGCTAATTTTTCTGTTTTGTCTGGAAATGCAAAACAGAATGAATGAAATTCTAGCATTGGACAATTCTAGTGAATGAATGAAATTCTAGCGTTGGACATTTAATTTGTCCAACGCTAGAATTTCATTCATAGGAGGTACACTGATGAGCGTATCTGCAATGATACCCATGTGCACATCTGGCAACCTTGCTTGACACTGCCCGCAAGCTGAGCGACCCAGGCTGAGTTATGATAATTTCACTCACATTAGCAGAGCTGTAATCATGTATTTATCAGTGTTTATCCTCTTCTCCTTTTGCATTTGTATTTCTTTTAATTTCAAAAATTCAATATGGCATCTAAGAGGAAGAATGATGATGATAAAGCAGCCAAAAAAGATGCAAAGTTTTGACATTATCTCAGAAAATTGAAATTTTAGATAAGTTGAAAAATGGTACACGTGTTTGTAAGAGAACAAGCTATAAATGAATCAAGCATAAAAACACATTATGAGAGGCATTGAAAAACTCTGCACTCCTTACCGTGAAACTTTTAAAGAGTTGTGTCAGTCATTGTCCCAAGCAAAAATCACCAGCTTTTTTAAGAAAATAATTGTATCATGTACCTACTTATTAAACGAGTAATAAAAATCTTTCAATTAACATTTGTTTCATTTTCCCCTTTTAATTACAACAATATTTACGTTTGTTTAAATTATACATACTTTCTTAATTTGAACTATACCTAACATATTTTTTCCATAGAAAGTTAACTTTGCAGAATGCAATTTTGCCATGTGCGCAATGTATTAATGAATTAATACATTGTATTAATGTATTAATTACAAGTTTTTTATTTTTGTAATAAAATAGTTGTAAAAAAAATGCCTTATTGAATATTTCAAAAATCATCAGTAAATACAGGTCGTTTCAAATATCTTGGCCGAGGGAAAAGACATGCGCAATAACAAGACGAATTCATTGCTTCATAAAAGGGTTGGAAAAAGGTTGTTTTGTTAACTGTATTGTTCCTTTCAGTCCACTTTTAGTTTGTTTCTACTAGTTGGTAATATTTTGATTTCTACGCGTTTTTCAGAGCTCCACGCAACTTTCGTTACGCGCAGAAGTCGGCCAAGATATTTGAAACGACCTGTAAGTCTAACCTGAAAATACAGCCTACACCGTCATCACGCTTATTCATTCAAATTCAACTTATTTAGTAATAATTTACTAAAGTTTTTATATTATCTGAGTTTTTAATTATCCGTAGTTCCTTCAGTCCACATTATCTCAGATAATCAGGACTCTACTGTACTGTATCTACAACTTGTGAACAATTCACAGGTTACCAATTCACATTAGATAATATGGAATCTCGAACCTTAGATTAAAATACTCTTGGTTAATCAGGATTCGACTGTATTATATTTCTGAGAAGTGATCTTGCACAGATTATTTTTTCATTCTATTTTGTCTTTTCAAAAGAAATAATCAAGCACTAGTAATAATAATAGGTATATATGGAAGAAAAACTGTGTATTATTAGAATATATGTAGTAGGATTGCATATAATTCATCTATTTAGAAGCATGAACTTGAGAGCAAGGTAAAGTTGTACCGATTGAAATGAATATACCAAATTTACTTACTTTAAATATAAGATCAAAAAATCCTACTACTATCCAAAATACTGTGATACCGATTAAAATTGTTATAAACATCACGATACGGTACACAATAAAATATATATTAATTAAATATGTGAAAGACTGCAGGTTTTAGTGCTGAAGAATTTTAATTTAAATAAGACTATACAGTATAATAAAATTACAACAGACGTATGCACATAATTCTGAACAGCCATCTTTGTTAAGAATTCTGTACTGCTTGCTGTACCGTCACGTTGCCAAATCACAATCAAGAAAATAAATCGGATGAAGCTCTACCCTCAAACATGCGTTTACTCAAGAAAAAAGCTAGATTTCTTTAATGTTTAAACAAATTACATTTTCTTATTTAAAATTACAGCTTTCATTGACTATATATCTATTTTAAAGTTTTAGGTCTATAGAAATGGAAAACTAATTTAAAGCATAGATAATCTAAAAATCTAAATTGTGATAAATAGCAAATCAAATAATGATTCTAATTTAAATACTTTTTCCGTAGTTAGTTTGTTATCATTTCATGAGATTATTTTTTTCTCTCTTTATATACATACTAGTAGGTGCTACGAATTGTGTTGGAATTCGCTATAAATTTTCGTGCCTATACATATCTACCCCGATCGGAGGGGACGCAGTTAAGAAATAAACAAACTCCATTCCCCGACTTTTTTTGTCTCTTCTCTCCTTGTTAGTTACTCTCTCGATGGCCGTCGTTAGATGCAGTTCTGTACCGTTTTTAATCGTATATTAAAGTAACTTGTAATCAATGTATAAGTGTTCCCACTGTTTTCTTACCTAAATCCATAATAGGTTATGGGCCCAGAAAACGCGAAAATTGTAAAACTGAAAGTTGAGAGTGTGAAGAGACTAGTCGAATCAGTTTCGAAGATTAAAGTCATTCATCGTTTACTGTAACTCTCAAGCAGTTCGTCAAGACAAGTTACATCTGGTTATCAGAATTTGTAAATACGCTTTTTAATTTAAAACGATGTCAGATAAAATTGACGTGAGTAGCATTTGTAAATTCGACGGCAGAAATTATCACCAATGGAAATTTCAAATGAAGTGCGCCCTAAGAGCAAAGTCTATCAACGCAATAGCAGACGGTTCTGAACCGAAACCAACTGAAGCTGGAAGAGAACTTGACTAATCGAATAGACGCGATGCTATCGCAATGTTTACATTAACTGCCACAATGGATTTATCGCAAATAACATTGATCGAAAACTGCGAATCTTCGGCTGAAATACTCAGGAAACTAGATTCTGTTTACTGTCAGAAGTCCGAAACAAACAAAATGCTGGTGCGCGAAAGATATCAATATAAAATGGATTCGAAAGACTCAATAGCGTAACATATCGCTAAGGTAGAAAACATAGCCTGAGAACTTCCAGAGACCGGAGAAAAGGTTAGCGATACTTCTATCATGACTAAAATTTTAGGATCATTGCCATCAAAGTATAGAAACTTTAGACAAGCATGGCTTTCTATGGCAGATGATAAACAAACCATTGAAAATCTGATAACTCGTCTTCTGAAATGAAGAAGCTAATTTAACTGCCTCTGAGAAAGACGAAGAAACACTTGCAACAGCTACGTTCCGCAACATCAATAAACAACGGGATTCAAAACTTCAAAGAAAAGGCAAGATCAAAATGACATGTTATAATTGCAAGAGAAAAGGACATTATGCACGAGATTGTAAGTCTCCAAAAAGGGATAGGATGCTTAGAGACAGCGCCGGATCTAAGCCGATTGGGCCAATTGCACCCAATTCGGCTCCGCGCTTGAGGGGGACCGTTGAGGTAAAATGAAATCATGAAAAGGTTAATAAACGAAGAATAATGATTTAGATTTGCTATTATTTTTTACACTTTAGCCTTTGAATATCTAATTTTTATAAATCCACAAAAAGAAAAAATTTTCTTGGAAAAATTGAATGTGAATGAATCGATTTTATTTTATCGCTCGAAAAAATATTCTATTTAAATTAACACTACTTTTGTAGATTCCAATGTATTTTTAACTAATATTCTGAAAATATTTTCTAGGTCTCAAATCAAATGACTCAAATAAATTAACGGTGGGTGAATCTGTTTTTAATTAGAATTAAGTACACTTATTATATGGGCATGTTGCCAGAAAATATCGAAAAAAGTTTCACAGTT
Source organism: Olivierus martensii (assembly GCA_000484575.1). Classification (NCBI taxonomy): domain Eukaryota; kingdom Metazoa; phylum Arthropoda; class Arachnida; order Scorpiones; family Buthidae; genus Olivierus; species Olivierus martensii. The sequence goes on along the minus strand of AYEL01060044.1, from coordinate 6,720 downwards.
TAAATGAATAATAGGTTATTAGTTGATGTTGAATTTATGACTGAAGTAGACGAAACTCGCATTTTTACATGTAAATATAAGGCCGGAAGAGTCTTAGCAATAGGAAATGGGCAGTGGCGGATTAAGACGGATTGAGGCCCCGGGCGCAGAAGAAAATATTGGGCCCCTTAAAAAAAGCGAGAATCAAGGAATAAAAATATTACATGACCATATTTTTAAATAAATAAAACATATTATGTACTATTTATATTTCGTTCCAACAAAATTTTAATATAATATAATATAAATGTATAGAATTTTACTTGAATTAAAATATGAAAATATTTAAATAAATTTTTTTTCTAGCTTTTAGTTACTACATACTTTTCGCATATTCCCAGTGTAGTATTCGTATTCGGCATACGGCAATTGTTTGTCATTGTATTTGGGCTTTGGTTGTTAATGAAAATAAGCTAATATAAACATACTATTATGTTTTACTATTGATTGAAAACTTGTACGTAATTATAATTGCATTAGAAAAATGTGTAAAGTTGGTGTTTTGCGGGCCCCCAAAAGTCGGGGCCCCGGGCGCGCGTCATTAAATTCGCCTCTGGAAATGTGTTTTAAGTGGAATTTGCAGAATAACAAGTGAGTATTTTTTAAAATATGATATCTAACAAGTGAATCATTAATTTTTTTCTTATCAGGAATGTTATCGAAGATTCTACTGTTGTTACTGATAACTGATGAAGATATAGTCAATCGTAATAATTAGTTTATAATCATTTTAAAGTAAATAGTTCAAAAACTTCATAGATCTTGATTTTTCTTAGATAATATGCAGAGAATTTAAAAATGTTCAAGACACTTTAAAATATTCTAAAAATCGGCTCAAAATATAATATAATTCATCAGTTAAATAGTTTTTTATTTTTGAGAGACAATGAATCAATTATATTTTGCATCTTCTTTGATGAAATTGTTTATTTTTTTTATAAAGTTCTTTTAATTTTTTAAATAAGTATTTATTTAACCTTTTTTGTGTATTTTCATATGCTAATTAAATTTGTTCCACAAAAAGAAAAAATTTTCTTGGAAAAATTGAATGTGAATGAATCGATTTTATTTTATCGCTCGAAAAAATATTCTATTTAAATTAACACTACTTTTGTAGATTCCAATGTATTTTTAACTAATATTCTGAAAATATTTTCTAGGTCTCAAATCAAATGACTCAAATAAATTAACGGTGGGTGAATCTGTTTTTAATTAGAATTAAGTACACTTATTATATGGGCATGTTGCCAGAAAATATCGAAAAAAGTTTCACAGTTTAAATGAATAATAGGTTATTAGTTGATATTGAATTTATGACTGAAGTAGACGAAACTCGCATTTTTACATGTAAATATAAGGCCGGAAGAGGAAATGGGCAGTGGCGGATTAAGACGGGTTGAGGCCCCGGGCGCAGAAGAAAATATTGGGCCCCTTAAAAAAAGCGAGAATCAAGGGAATAAAAATATATATTGACCATATTTTTAAATAAATAAAACATATTATGTACTATTTATATTTGATTCCAACAAAATTTTAATATAATACAAATGTATAGAATTTTACTTGAAATTAAAATATGAAAATATTTAAATAAATGTTTTTCTAGCTTTTAGTTACTACATACTTTTCGCAGTGTTGCCAGTGTAGGATTCGTATTCGCATACTGTAATTGTTTGTCATTGCATTTGGGCTTTGATTGTTAAATCCTGTATACACATGCAAAAAAATTTCGACGGAACTCTACTTTCCGCCATCTATCGACTGTAAGCCGAGATAAAAATATAAACACAACATGGCACCGGAAAATGTGTGGTTTTGTATCATTTGAATTTTCTAAGTTTACTGCTCATGATAATGAAAAAAGTACATGTATACCAAAAAAACGATCGTTCTGGATTCGGGATATATTTCGAAAGCGTTCTCAATTTGGTTTTTGCAAAGACCTTGGTTCCAGAGGTTTTAACAGTTAATCATTAATTGGCAAAATAGGTTTATCATAATAATTATTAAATATCTGAAATATTTGAGAAATTGCAGGAAAGTAATCAAATTGTAAAATTTTCAGAATGATTTGTAATTGCAGACATTTATAATAAAACTGAAAATAAAATTATGAATTTTTTTATTAAAATATAAATGAAATATAAAAATTATAACGTATAGTAATAAATACAAATTCAAGATTTACACTGTATTCAATCATTTTTGTTGAAGTAGTCATCTTTACCTTCATACTTAAACATGAATACAATGGTGCCTTGGTTAAGGACGGTAATTCGTTCTAGAAATACCATCGTTAACCAAAACCGTCGATATGCAAGGCACGGTTCTCCATAAGATTTAATTGAAAATTGATTAATTCGTTTCGGCTATTCCCCACCAGCATAATAAACATTAAAAATGCAGATAAACTCATTTAAATTCATTTAAAATGTTCTAAAAATATGGAAAATATAATTTATGTATTATATTTGCTAAAAAAAATTAACATTAATAAAATGAATTGTTCACGAAAAGTTTTTAATTATCAATCTTCACCAGAAGGACAATTGGGCTCACTTCGGAGTTTTTTGACAAACGAACCCGTAAACACTAATTAGCAGCTTATAGATTCGACGATTATCATACTAATAAGGTTTGATTTTGCCTTTTGATGGCGAACGAACAGTGACACGCACTCGTCGATTTATTGTCTATATGAACTGTAGGATCTCCGACAGAGGTTTTGGTAACCCGTGATATACGTTTTTGTGATATGTATATCGTGGGCTGCAAACATTGCAGTCCGCACTATGTATTTTAGCTTGTATATACTTGTGTCTTATCTCTTTCCACTTTTTTCCAGCCCTCCCACAAAAATCATCCACGAGCCGCCACTGTTATTTTGTAATGTTACTGCCATCACGTTTATCATTTGTTGAAAGAAGTAATATTCTGCCAAACAAAAAGTGCTTCGGATACAAGTAAATTTTTTATATAGTGTCATTGATAAGCAAATTAAATATATCTGACCTCTATTTCGACTCATCGATAACGTTGATTTTTGTATTTTTCAATAAAAATACAAAAATCAAAGAAACAATTTCTAACGTATATATAGTATATGCGTTCATAGTCCACACCGATATCTTTAGCTGGTCGCATTTATGTGTCCATAGTAGTCAAAGGATAAATTAAAAAATGCGTATTTATTTATAAACGTTACTTATTTTATTTATACATATAAGCCATATTTTCAGGGCCCGTGAGAAAGATTCAATCGGGCCCCAAACTAACTTAATCCGGCATTGCCTAGAGATGATAAAAATTCGAGACTCGCGAATAGAGTCATTTCTTTGCATTCAACACACTTGAGAATGATAAATCAGACAACACTGTCAACTTTGATCAAGAAGTGTGGATCCTTGATAGTGGAGCATCAGCTCACATGACTGGACGTCGTGAATACTTCTTTACGCTAGATGTAAGCGAGTCAACCACAGTAATTCTTGGGAGCGATGGAAGATTACCAGTAAAAGGAAAGGGCGATATTAAAATTAAGAAAATGATTGGAGACAAATGGTATGACTCTATCATTACTAATGTTTTATTCATACCCAAATTAAAGAAGAACCTATTCTCAGAAAGTGTTTTAACTAAAAAGTGAATGAAAGTAATAAAAGAGGATAACCAAGCGGAAATTTTCCAAAATAACAAATTAATAGCAGTGGATTAAGTGGTTCGAATAATTTATGCTCTTCAGTATAGTGCTCCAAGTTGAATCAAATGTCACGACCTGTTCAAACCTACAAATGTGGCATGAAAGACTAGCTCATATAAATAAGAAATCATTGCTAAAGATGATATCAGCAGGATTTATAGAAGGCGTGAGCTCAAATGAAATCGATGACTTTTTCTGTGAAGCTTGTGCACTTGGAAAACAGCACAAATTGTCGGCCGGATTGGCCGCGTGGAAACGCTTCGGCTTTCCACTCTGGAGGACCCGGGTTCGAGTCTCGGGTCCCACTCTTTGAAAATATTTATCATAGGATCTTCGACTTTTCACTCTGGAGGACCCTCGAGTCTCGGTCCCACCCCTTGAAAATATTTATCATAGGATCCGGGCCCGGCCCATCGATCCCCGCCTCCACAATCCGGCTGACCCCTCCGCAGGGGTACGCAGCCTGTGGAACGGCTTGATTCGCCCCGCCACTTAGTGCTCTAATTGAATGTAATGTGGCGTCATCTGTTGACCAAAAAAAGCACAAATTTCGGTTTTCATGTTCAGAGAGAATGAAAAGTAAAACCAGGAGAGCCTATTTATAGCGATCTATGTGATCCAATGTCAAAATCTTCTCTTGGAGGAGCCAACTACTTCATTCTATTCAAAGATGATTGCTCTGGATACTGAGTGGTACCATTCATCAAGCATAAAAGCGATGCAATTGACAGCTTCAAAACATTCTGTAGAACAATTAAAACAATACGGTTACTCAATAAAAACTTTGCATACCGATAATGGAAGAAAATTCAATAAAAATTTAAGGAATTCGCAAAAACGCAAGATATCAGTCTAGAAACAACAGCTCCCTACACGCCTGAACAAAATGGAAGAACTGAAAGAGAAATGAGAACAATAGTTGAAGCTGCGCGTTTTATACTACATGGGAGAAATATGCCCAAGTATCTATGGGCTGAAGCGGTTAGCACAGCTACATATATATTTAACAGAACTCCTACGACGAATACTCCAAACGCTACTCCGTACGAGATATGAACAGGTAAAAAAACCTATTCTCATTCATATACGAACCTTCGGATCGGAAGCTTTCATGCTAGTTCCAGAAGTATTTCGAAAGAAACTCGACTCTAAAAGCAAAAGGATGATTTTGGTTGGATTAGATGGAAATTCCAACAATTACAGACTTCTGGATTCCGAAACAAAAAATATTAAAATATCTATAATAGAAATGTATTATTTTAACGAAAATTAAGGCTGGAGTAATAAAGAAGTCCCAAGTATTAACCCGAATCAGAAAGAATCAGAATAAATCAAGTCCTCATTGAAAAAGGCGAGGAAATATTATAGGAACAATTGAGCCAAAACGAATTTAAAAGCAAAAACGAATCTGAGGTAAGGCATTCCTATAATTTGCGTCCAAGAAAAGGACGCAGACGTTCTGAACGATACATAACAGATATAATGCTTAAGGAACAATTGAGCCAAAACGAATTTAAAAGCAAAAACGAATCTGAGGTAAGGCATTCCTTTAATTTGCGTCCAAGAAAAGGACGCAGATGTTCTGAACGATACATAACAGATATAATGCTTTTGGGACTATAGCTCTTTGTGCTGAAATTAAGATACCACAAACTTATGAAGAAGCTATGGAGAGTCCTGAAGCTGATAAATGGAATGTTGCAATAAAGGAAGAGCTCGATGCCCTGATAAAGAACAACACGTGGACTATTGTACCAAGACCGACCAATAGAAACATAGTAGATTCAAAATAGGTATTCAAAATAAAAACTTCTACAGAGGGAACAACGCCTCGGTATAAAGCAAGATTATGTGCCAAAAGATATTCACAAAAGGAAGGAATTGACTACACTGATATCTTCTCACCAACGACAAGATATGATACTATTCAAGTGTTACTCGCAAAAGCAGCACAATGTGACCTTGACATTATACAGTTCGATATCAAAACAACGTTCTTTCACGGTTGGTTGGTTGGTTGGGTAGATTAAGCCGCCATATCGCACGAGGGATATACTGTATCTGGCGGCGGCCACTTGTAAAGCCCACTACAGGCTGGCCAACACCCATGATGGGATCAACCGATGGGGTCAGTTTTCAAGAAACTGTCAAATTTTTTATTCCAACACCTGGATGACTGTTTTAATCAGTAGGATGGCGTTCAACCAACCAGGCCTGAACCCTTCCTGAAAAACTGGAGGTGTGGGACCCGGATTTGAACCCGGTTCAGAGTGGTAAGCCAAAGCTTTATCACGCGGCCATCCGGTCGTTCTTACACGGAGATTTACAAAAAAACATATACATGAAAGATACCAAATACCTTGATATCAAATACCAGAGAGGGGAGAAACCCCAATCTCTTCTCGGTTTCCCCGATAAGAGATTGGGTGCGATGTAGATACGCGACGCTCAACGACCGGATATATTTTTATACTAAACAAAGATCCAGCCACCTGGATGAACCAACGACAAAGAAGTGTCTCTCTCGTAACAACTGAGGCAGAATATGTTGCTGCCGCATGCGCGGTGAAGGAAGCAATGTGGCTGCGCCTATCGTTGGAAGAAATTAATGAAGCAGTGGGAAGTCCTGTTACACTGAATATAGACAACCAAAGTGCTATCCGTCTGATAAAAAATCCCGAATTTCATAAAAGAACTAAACACATTGATGTCCGATATCACTTCATACACAAAAAATACAGCGACCGTTCTATTGATGTCAAATTCGTTCCTTCCAAAAATCAGCTGCGGATTAACGATGCCTCTCCCTCGAGATTCATTTATATTCCTTCATTAATCAATGAGTAGTCGGCCGGATTGGCCGCGTGGAAACGCTTCGGCTTTCCACTCTGGAGGACCCGGGTTCGAGTCTCGGGTCCCACCCCTTGAAAATATTTATCATGGGGTCCGGGCCCGGCCCGTCGATCCCCGTCCTCCACAAT
>AYEL01060042.1:0-37535 GCA_000484575.1 Olivierus martensii | reverse complement strand
ATCGACGGGCCGGGCCCGGACCCCATGATAAATATTTTCAAGGGGTGGGACCCGAGACTCGAAGCCGGGTCCTCCATAGTGGAAAGCCAAAGCGTTTCCACGCGGCCAATCCGGCCGACCATTTATTAGGGTTTTTCGGAGCGGCAACTCTAGTAACAGCAGAGTTTTATTCCAAGCAGTGCCGGATTCACTTAGTACGGGACCCGATTGGACATTTTTCACGGGGCCCCTCAAAATATGACTTATATGTATAAATAAAATAAGTAACGTTTATAAATAAATACCAATTTTTGTCGTCCAGATAGCCACGTGGAAACGCTTCGGCTTTCCATTCTGGAGGACCCGGGTTCGAATGTCAGGTCTCCCCTTGAAAATATTTATCATGGGATCCGAGCCAGTGCCGTCAATCCCCATCGTCCACAATCCGGCTGACCCCTCCTCGGGTGGACAGCCTGTGGAAGGATTTTTTCGCTGCCGTCAATTAATATTCATATAGAAAGGAAACTGGCGTTATCTGTTGACCAAAAAACAAAAAAAGAGTTATTTGAGGACCCGGGTTCGAATGTCAGGTCTCCCCTTGAAAATATTTATCATGGGATCCGAGCCCGTGCCGTCAATCCCCATCGTCCACAATCCGGCTGACCCCTCCTCAGGGGTGGACAGGCTGTGGAAGGATTTTTTCGCTGCCGTCAATTAATATTCATATAGAAAGGAAACTGGCATTATCTGTTAATCAAAAAACAAAAAAAGAGTTATTTAAAAAAATAGGTATTGATTGCTATGGACATAGCTATCGGTGTGGACTATTTTTTTTGTCAACAGATGACGTCACTTTCCACTCAATAAGAGTACTAAGTGACGGGGCGAAACAAGCCCTTCCACAAGCTGCCTTTCTGCGGAGGGGTCAGCCGGATTGTGGAGGACGGGGATCGACAGGCCGGACCGCGGAGGGGTCAGCCGGATTGTGGAGGACGGGAATCGACGGGCCGGGCAAAGTGGCGGGACGAAACAAGCCCTTCCACAGGCTGCCCACCCCTGCGAGCGGCTGGGCGAAATCAGCTTTTTCACAGTCTGCCCACTCCTGCGGAACGGGGCGAAACAAGCCCTTCCACAGGCTGCCCACCCCTGCGGAGGAGGTCAGCCGGATTGTGGAGGACGGGGATCAACGGGCCGGGCCCGGACCTTCAGCCGGATTGTGGAGGACGGGGATCGACGGGCCGGGCCCGGACCCCTTGATAAATATTTTCAAGGGGTGGGACCCGAGATTTGAACCCGGGTCCTCCCGAGTGGAAAGCCGAAGCGTTTCCACGCGGCCAATCCGTTGACGCATATATGCGTTAGCAATTCTTTCTATTCAAACACAGAAGAATCAATGTTATTACATGCTTGATATAGTCACGATATATTTTGCTTATTAATAACAATAAATAAAAATTTACTTGTATCCAAATACTTTCTATTTAACAGAATGTTACTTCTTTAACGAATGACGAACGTGATTACAGTAACATAGTAAAATATTATAATTACGATATATAGGTGACGTGGAAAATTTTCATTCTTTCAATTTGAGCAAATTAAATCAACATATGAAAATACATAAAAAGTTTAAGTAATACAATTAATTTATGCAAATTAAAAGGAATTTAAAAAAAAAATACACAATGCATATCTTTTTTTCTGCCACTGCGCAAGTGCGCAGAGAGCAATTCGCAGTTGATACTGTGAGACTATACAAATAAAACGTTACAATTTAACGTTAATAAAACTGTTTTATAATCTCTTAATTATATAATGTTATATTGATATCTTTGTAAGAAAAAATGAAAGTAATTACAAATAAATATTTTCCTTTCATTGTAATTTTGTTTAAAAATATTCAACCCTTCCTTTCGAATTGTGCATTCGGCCCGCAAAGCAATTTGAGTTTAAGATCACTAATTGTATTCATAAAATTATATAATAATTCATTGTTCCTTCTACTATTATGAGAGATAAGACCCGGTTCAAAGCAAGTGTTAAATCATTATATTTATCAATTGATTTATTTGTCTATTCCTAATTCATATATTTAAATAAAAATTATTCTTAATTATAAAATAAAAATAATCAATTTTATTCATTATCATTTTTTCCAAACTGAAGTTGAATAAGTATCAAAACATATGAAGTAACAGTTGTAAAAATCTGAAAAAAAAGATTATACTATTTAAATCTTTTTAGTTCAAATATTTAAATTCAAGTATAAAATAAACTTACTTTCAGAGAAGTGCTTTTAGTCATAATAAACAAGTTTAAAACATGAATTCCTAAGGTATTTTCTTCTAATTTTTTCAGTAAGATTTGAATCTTAATAGAATTATACTAATTTATAAAATAAAAATTAATGTTTTATTTTACAAAACATTGTATAAAATACTTACATTAAACTGATTGGATAGAGAAGATTCTCCAAATTTAAATATTAAACTATATATCATGTGCATAGGATGCTTTACCTGTCAGAAATATTTCATCAATATTGATTTAGGATAGTGGTGGGCAAACTTTTCTGACCGCGGGCCACACGGACTTCTGTAAGGTCTCTAGCAGGCCGCATGTAAAAAATGTTTTTACTTTCATACATGAGGTATTCATAGTAGAGGAAAATACTGCGATCATGCCGAAAACCAACGTTCTGTTTTCAACGAATTTTCACAGCTGCTCCCTACCACTATCATTGGCTCAAAATCCGTTGCCCCAATAGGTTATATATTCAAAAATATCAGAAAGTTGAGAGGGGCACACTCCAGATTTTTTAAAAGGGGGCATTTTAAGTACAAAATCTAAATTTAATTAAATAATTATGTTGCTTGTTTATTTAATTTCACATTTTTGTGGTAAAATTTTAAAAAAATTTTAAAATTTTACCACAAAAATCGTTGTAATTTAATTAAATAATTATGTTGCTTGTTTATTTAATTTAACATTTTTGTGGTAAAATTTTAAAAAAATTTTTAAATTTTACCACAAAAATCGTTGTGACGGGCTGCGTGTGGCACGCGGGCCGTAGTTTGCCCATCACTAATTTAGGACATCGAGTAAGTTAATTTTAAAAGGGAAATACTTACAGCAACGACAATTTGGGAAGCCATCATATTTAAAACGCCAAAACAAGTCAATGAGAATAAACCAGCAAAACTTACTATAAAACGAATAAAATAATTCCGAGAAGGAAAAAGATACAAATATACCATTATAAAATTGAATAAAGATAACACTATAAAAGCAGTACTAAACATACAACTGAAACAAGCATCTATATATCGAACAAAATTGCATAAAGAGCGATGCGTATTACGGATCTTAATAACTAGAGTAGAAAATGTAACTTTTTTCTGTTTTGGATATATTTTCAGTTCAGAGAAAATGTCCTTAAAAAGCATATCGACCATCAAACACAAAATACTAAAAAGAGATAAAATGTATAAAGTACTGCCAGTTTGATAAATGAATGTAAACGTCATGATAAAGTTACAAAAAGTAACCACGTTATTAAGTAAAGGCGCATTATATGATAATATCATATTTCCAGATGAGAGCATCACAGATATAAAAAACTGCACCGAAATCGATAAAATCAATATTAATTTTTGAACAGTAATTACCTTAGTTTTAAGAGTATATCTAAAAACAGCATGCCTTACCCAAGTTTTGTTCACTTGTTTAAATCTTTCGCAGAAGGCAGAACAATTAGCGTATGTTATAAGAAAAGCTGCTAGAAAGTTGAACAAAGAATGCAAAAAACAGTAGCAAATACCTGATTCTTTTAATATTTCAGGGACAAAACAATGAGAAAAGGAATAATCCGATATATAAGAAAAGAATGTAAACACAAATCTAGTCCAAAGCAAAATACAAAGGATTATACTATAGTATGATCTTTTATATTTTGTATTAAGATTTGGATAACCAAATATTCGTAAAATATTGATAGAAGGTTTTAATATGCAATAGATAGAAACACAATCCATCACTAACGATCGAAATATAGTTCAATCTCTTGTAATGATCTAAATATACTATATCGATTCTAACGAGCAATGTTATTGTTTGCAAAATCTTTCGTATAAAGATTATATAACAATTATTGATTGAATTCTTTTGATTACAATTTTGCATAACTAATTTAATATTGATTTAAAAAATACTGCTATAATGCAATGTTTAAATTTAGTCTTATTCAGATTTTTATATTGTTTATGAACTGAAGTCGTAAGATGCAAAATATTATATTGTAGATGAGAATAGTAAGAGTGAAATAATTTTTTATACGATTCCTTTAACATTCGTAGAAATTATTGTATTTAAATAGTATGTCCGTAGGCGAACGTCTGTTCTGATCTATCTGAGGATTATTCAGATAATTCTGAGGATTCTGATTATTCCCAGCGAGTTATGCATGGAAAATTTTTTTGATTTTCTTGTGATACGTTGAACTCGTCAATCTTCCGAAATATTTAATTATCTTCAAGATATAAAGTTGATAATTTATAAAAATACATTTGTATAAATTTATATTTTTTCTATAAGGAGATTCAACTAATCTGTTTTTATATATTTGTTTTTTAATATATTTTTATATACAAAAAAAATTTCCTTGTTACGTTGAACTCGTCAATCTTCCGAAATATTTAATTATCTTCAAGATATAAAGTTGATAACTTATAAAAATACATTTCTATAAATTTATATTTTTTTCTATAAGGAGATTCAACTAATCTGTTTTTATTTATTTGTTTTTTAATATATTTTTATATACAAAAAAAAATTTCCTTATAATACTACATAAAACGATAGAGGGCGCAATAACACATTAAGTTTTGGTTATAATCGTTTTTTTTCCTCACGTGAAATGCTAGATAAAATACGGAGTGTAAAGAACTGTTGAATATTAGTAAAAGATTTTAATACTTGTATATAGAAATGTCTTTATTAATTGGTTTAATTAAATATAGATCATGGCTACCAATAAATTTAAGGCTGTTACAGATGCATAACAAACAAAACACTACTAAAGTATTTGTTTCAAATACTGTCCTTAACTTTAAATATCCAGATTTAAATAAAAGCAATTTTAGCATAAATAATTGCCATTTATTTTATGTTCACAAATTTCTTATAAATCAACAAAGGTGGAAGACTAGCAAAAAAAAGAAATCTGAAAAATATGAAGAAGAATCTGATGTATGTAATATAATTAAGGCAGCCTATAATCGAATCAGTTATTTTGAATTAAAATGATTTAAATTTTACAGAAGGGAAAACATTTTATATATAGATTATTTAAAAATTATGTTTCTTCATGATAAAATATTAACTGTAAAAAAATATTATAAGTAATATGAAATATATTTTGTATGAAGTTCTTTTTTATATATTCAATTTAATTCATTTAAAAACGTATTTTTTTAATTACACGATAATCAGTCCATATTTAAATAAGAATACCAAGTTTTACATTTAAAAATAAATTGAGTGAAATAAAAGTACCAATAGTTTCTGCATTTACACAGCTAAGAGACTAGAATGCACTGAAAAACATTAAGATTAGAATTTTTCGAGTCTTCAAATTAATATTTATCAAATGATATTTTAAAATATATTCTAGAAAGTATAGTGTAACTAATCTTTACAAATAATTATTCTAATTAATTTTATAAAAGAAGTCTGCTTTATATAATTTTAAAATTACAGATAGAAGTATATTTTTCAGTAAATATAGCATTTATATTAATATCATATATATAATATTTATAATTAGAAAGTTACAATTAAAAATATTCTGTTATATGGAGATTATTATTAAAAATATAATTTTTTAGCAATTATGTCTACTTGGCAGAACATTATTATTTTGATGTAAATAATTCAGCTCAATTATTAAAAAGTGGAAAATAAATTTATTTATTACACTTGTTTAATTTTAATAATTGAGCTGAATTATTTACATTGAATAAGAAGTGGGAAGAAATTATGCATTATTATTTTGTGTAAATTTATATTTTATTGCTATCATTATAACTTTTATTATTTATATTGCTTTATAGACAATAAAAAGTATAAAATCAACTGTCAAACATTTTAATGATAATTGTATAAAATGTATGTTGGGAAGTATGGAACATAGTTAAATTAATTTGTTAATCAGTTAAGCAAAGCTTTTGAGATCATTTACAATTACTTTTTTCTTTCTTCAGGATAATGAAGATGAACAGGAAAATGAGGAGGAGGAGGAAGATTTAGCAAAAGACTTTAAAGAAATTACAATTCATGTGACTTCAACTAGAGTTGATGCTGTTGCTAAAGCAGGATTTAATATGTCAAGAAAGTATGTTAAATTTTTAATTTACTGATTAACTTAGTTGATGATAGAAAGAAAATAATTTAATCATAAATAATGATTTAGATTACTTATATTTTGATGTTTTAATTACTATTCCATGAAACTGCAACTACAATCATTGCAATTTTAACTGTTATTCTGTAAAACATACAGCTTCAACTATTTATAAATGGGAGATGTTCAAATTATTGAGATACTCTCTAAATATATTTTGAACTATTTGATTTTTATGAAATTTAGCATGATAAGTCAAAAATGATCTTGATAATGTATCGTTTAATCCTTTATATAATACATATCCTTAATTTTCTTACTACTATGCTTTTTCTACTAAAATAGGCCAGATTTTGCAAATCTTTTGAGAATTATCTTTCACATTGCACTTAAACATAAAAACATTTTTGATATATTTTGATTTTACCAGTTATTTCCAAACAATAATTAGTACATATGTAGAATTCTAAAAAAACATATAAATTACATTTGAATCAAATTTGTAACTATGACAATATTGCATTCTTAGAATATAAATAAGATTGCAATAAACAATGATACCAAATTATTTTATTATTAATTGTTTTATTATTTTAATATCATTGTTTAAATATTTCAAATGCATAATATAGTTTATTTGACAACTCTTACTCCATCATAATGTCAGCATCTGGTGAGCAATAAAACAATTTAAGTGAATATATGGATTAGGTTAATGTGAATTAAGATATGATATTTTTGGCATCTGAATCACAATATACTTTTGGCAATGGACATTTTTAGAGCCTACCACAGGCTGACCAAAACCCATGTTAGTGTCACCCAGAAGATTGAAGGATGAAATTTAATGACTGGATCTAGACCATGTGAATTTATAGACTTTACAGATAAGATGACAATGGACCAGACAAAAGTATCATACATATCATTTGGAATTCACTGGTTTTATGTGTGCAGTTTTAACATTGATTTAATCAGTATATTATATCATGATGATTACATTGTGACATCATGAATCAATGTTTTTATGACAGCATGCATTGCTATGTCATGATGACAACATACATGTCTGACTATGACATCATCCTCAATTCAAGCTTAACTCTAATATCAATGTATTTTGTTGTGACTCTGAAATGCCCCATCTCTTGGGGCAAACTCAATTGACATGATAGAACAATTGATAATATTTTATTATGTCATCAATTGCTATGCTGATGTCATATTATGCAACTATGAAATCACTACATCCCAAAATGCCCCACCTCCTGGGACAATCTTGATCCAGAGGAGGAGCTTATGTTATCACTACATCCCAAAATGCCCCACCTCCTGGGGCAATCTTGATCCAGAGGAGCTTATGTTAATCATTGGGTTGCAAAAATGATTAGAACAAGTTTGGTCCCAAGAGATCAAATTGTATGGGGAGCTTATGCAAAACAGATTGGAAAATAAATATTGTACAGGTACCCCTCCTATAACATGGCTTCCTACAACACAGTTTCGCTCTAACACAATTTGAAAATTGCGGAAAATCTCATATAACATGGTACTTCTACAACATGCTTCTTACTTAATACATTTAGAAAATTATGTTTATTCTCCTACAACATAAAACACTTTCATTAATTTCTATAAATCCATAATAAGGACAAACAAAACATACACAAAATGCAATCATTGGGAAATACTTTGCTAAAATTAGTCATAAATGCAATTTTGCTAGTTTGCCATGAGAGGGACAATATGCAGTCTATTTTTGATTTTGATTTGAAATTGAGTTAATTGGCAACTATTGAGTATTTTGTGTTCCAAATGTTCAATTCTTGGATAAAAAATATGTTTTTTTTCTTTGCTAGAGGAATGTAAAAGAGCAGAAAAACTTTTTTATTCATAATTTTTTTTTAGGTACCTTGAGTTAATTGGCAACTATTGAGTATTTTGTGTTCCAAATGTTCAATTCTTGGATAAAAATGTTTTTTTTTCTTTGCTAGAGGAATGTAAAAGAGCAGAAAAACATTTTTATTCATAAATTTTTTTTAGGTATGGTATATGTTAAGGAACAAATGTTTTCTAGCAGATTGTAGTGGGTTAGATTACAAATTTTGTAAAGAAAGCAAAAGATACACAAACTTTAAATGCAGAAAAAGTTCATAAAGTGAAATTGATATTATTAAAAAGAAAAAACATTCTCATTTTAGCTGAATAGTGGTAAGGAAGATATAATTGTTATGAATGATATAATGACTGTATACTTTTTCTTTCCTTTTGTTTTACGCATATTGTTTTTTTAAGGGCTTAGGTATATATATATATTTTTATGTTTCGTATTATTAATATTCTTAATAAATATTAAGTTTCTTATGTGGAACTAAAGAAAGTTATTAGTTTGGAATTGGTTTTGGAATGTTATGTAACTCTCCTTTTTGTATTGGCTTTGAGTCTCATATAACACAGTTTCACATAACATGGTATTTTTCAGGAACCTATCTACAATGTTATAGGAGGGATACCTGTATTTCCTATATACAGGGTGGAAGAAAACTCTATACCCCTCCAAATAATTTGATAACTATTGTAGATTTCAAAAATTTGTTAATACTAGCAAATAGGAAGTCATGGGTGGACTACTTGATGGTGAACATCAAATGAGCTGATTATGCAAATGAGAACAGTTGCAAATCCTATCTCATAAACCGTAATAGATATGGAAAAATTTCCAATCACAAACTTGTTAAGCATTATGAGAACAGTTGCAAATCCTATCTCATAAACCATAAAAGATATGGAAAAATTTCCAATCACAAACTTGTTAAGCATTCAATTCTGAACATTTTAAGAAAAACTTCATCAAAATCGAATGAATAATTCTCTCAAAAATGAAACATTTAGATCTATCATATGCAATTCCTTGAAATGCCCAAGATCAGTTTGCTCACAAAGAGTAACTGATGAGGCCACAACTTTCATTTCTGCATAATAACAGTAGAGAATCTTCAAGACTGCATCATTGCTGTTTGTGCAGAGATTTCTGTTGACACTCAAGGTTATGAGGAACTCCATCCAACATCTTGTTCAACTGTACTTGGATGCTGATGGAAGACATGACACTCAAGGTTATGAGGAACTCCATCCAACATCTTGTTCAACTGTACTTGGATGCTGGTGGAAGACATTTTGAGCATAAGTTTAGTTTTTGCTTGTTGATTAGGCTCTGTTATTTCAATTTATTAATTTGGGGAGTTATGTTTTGATGTCGGTTTTTTACTTATATGTCAGAAATAAATGTCAACCATTTGCTTGTAAAAATGTTTTTATTTCATTTTTGTGTGAACTATTCATCTGATTTTGATGAAGTTTTTTAAAATGTTCAGAACTGAATGCTAAACAAATTTACCATTTGCTTGTAAAAATGTTTTTATTTCATTTTTGTGTGAACTATTCATCTGATTTTGGTGAAGTTTTTTAAAATGTTCAGAACTGAATGCTAAACAAATTTGTCATTGGAAATTTTTCCCTATCTTTTAAGGTTTATGATATAGGATTTGCAATTGTCTTCATTTGCATAATCAGCTGATTTGAAGATCACCATCATATAGCCCACTCATGACTTCCTATTTGTTGGCATTAACAGATTTTTGAAATCTATGATATTTATCAAATTATTTGGAGGGGTACAGACTTTTCTTCCACTCTGTATATACCAATACATTATGTTATAATTACAATCATCATCATCATGGCAATGTGACATCACACATTGTTACTTCATTGCAATGTCATTCAGCAGTGATCTTTTGTTATGTCATTAATTCTTATTTCTTCCTATTACATTTCTTGCTGCTGCATTTCCTTTCCCTGTAGCATCCAGTCTTTCTTCAGGACTTCTATTTCCTAATGCATTTCTGTTTTGTGTAGTACTTGATCTCTTGAACTTCTTCCATCATAAGACTCACTGGCCAATCCAGCTGATATCTTTTTTTTTTTTCTCATATCAAATTGTTTGCATTTGAAATGGTGAAACATTTTCTTTTTTGCATTTAATTTCCATCTTCTGGTTATTTTCCTCAGATAATAGATCAGCAATGGTTCCTATTCAAAAAATATAACCATATAAATGTTTAGCTAGGCAACATATAACTGCCAACATAAAAAACAAAAGTTGTTATAATTTTAATTTGCAATGCATCATAAACTCATTTTTTTCTAGTTAGACTTGAGATAAAAAAACATTAACAATTTAAAAGATATTGATGCTCTTAAATTAGTAATAAACTGTTAAGCCACTCTATATTATATAGTATGATTGCATTTTATGTAAGAGATGTATTCCTGCAAATATTACATAATTCAAGATTAGTTTTACTCATTGGAATAGTTATAAAGTAAGAGAGATTCATAAGTTTTGACATTCACATTATTTCAGATATTTTATACTTTTGACTCAAAATTATTATTACATTAATTAATTTTATTATATTTTTATTAATATTTTTTACATTGAACTTTTCCAAATTCACAAAAATGAAGTCAATTACACTGTACATAGAAAAGTAGATTCTTGATTAACTGGCTCTTATGGGATAAACAAATGACCAATTAATCTGAAAACCATATGTAAAATACCATTTACAGGTTGTAAATTAAACTCCTGTTGATTGTAAATTAACTTCCTCCACAACATTTATGAAATTTTTATTTATGAAGAAAAAGATGGGATAAAAAAGGGTTAGTTTTTAGCATTTTAGTTATAAAATCATAAATATTTGTGAAAAAATTTATAAATTTTATCAAATAAAATATCATTATTAATGAACATTTTCATACTGAATTTGTTATTTAATATTAAGATAAAGTGTCTTTAAAAACATTTATCACAACCAGTGCCAGATTAACCAATAGACAAATAAGACAAATGTCTAGGGCCCAATATAATGAACATTTTCATACTGAATTTGTTATTTAATATTAAGATAAAGTGTCTTTAAAAAACATTTATTACAACCAGTGCCAGATTAACCAATAGACAAATAAGACAAATTTCTAGGGCCCAGCTTCAGTACAGAAAAAAAATAAAAAATATTTTAAAAATAAATCTTTAATAATATAGAATATTTATGTTATTATTTTTGAATACAAATAAATGTCACAAAAATTTGCAAAACCCAAACAATATGTATCAGTTCATAAAAAATAACAGCATTGCATTTTCTTTCCTAATACCAAAAATATTGTTAAAAATTTACTTAATTATTATGCCTGCAAGTAATGCAACGGGAGAGAAATTTTTCTCTGTTTTAAAGTGAGTTAAAAATTATTTAAGATATTCAATAGGACAGGAAAGGCTAAGGTCTTTAGCAATGTTTGCTATAGAAAAAGATATTCTAGAACGATAGATTGCGAAGATATTATTGATCAATTTTCTGAAATGAAAATCCAAAAATGAAAAATTTAAATTTTTTAAAGGCTAATTAATGACTATAATTATATATATTTTTAGTTATACCAGAAACTCTTTTATTATACAATTACTATTGTATTAGTATTTGTATTTTCTATTACTGGTATTAATAAAAATTTTAAGTATCATTATTTCAGATTTTCTTAGAAGCAACTTACATGAATGGGGTCCCAATTTAAATTTTGCCTAGAGCCTGGCTAGAGGCTTAATCTGGTACTGATTACAGCATGCCAGTTGAACTGTCTTATTCCAGTAGTAGGGCAAAACTTTTTATTCAATGGAACAAGATCATTCCATTGAATAAACATTATCCTGCAAAGTCGTGAATTAGAACGAATGTCAATACTACTAATTATCATTAACCTAACGGTTCTAGCGACTCTGCAATCCAGAGTTCGGCCTGAGCTCAGAAAAGTCACGAATTTTAACGAATATCAATATTATTATACAACTAAACCTGACAGTTCTAGCGCTGCATCCAGAGTTCGCCTGAGCTCAGGTCTTTAACTAAGTTCTAACTTAAACTAATTAGCTAAGCTCAGGTCTTAAGCTAAAGTTCTAACTTAAATATAATTAATTACAAAACAGTCAAACACAATGTACTGTCTAATTGACGAAACAAAATCGGAAATCGGAACTTATAACTAAAAGTGCCGATTAAATGTTAGAAGTAAAACAAACAAATGATGTTAGAATTTACACTAATAAATTGACTAAATTCTCAAACAAGGTAAATAACAAAAATTATAAATTTATTAGACTCCAAACACTTACAAAAGTGTTAATAAATGCTTTATTGAAACTCTAATAAAGCAACAAACAAGTGTTAAACAAAACTTGTTTAATCCAATTCAAATATCTCAACAATCAATTATTCACCACGAAAAAGAACCTTAAATACTACTTAACTTCTAATACCTCCACCTCCGATACAAATTTCAAACAATAGTCGATCTCTACAAGAACTCAAATGTCACTTGCTAATTTTACGTCTGAATTCAACACCTCTCATTATCAATCTTCTATGCTCGAGTTTTGGTTATTAGACATTTTTTGTTGTACAAGTAATGATAATTTTAAATTATACTATATCATCTACAATGTTATTGTCGTTTTATGATTATATGTACATGTTTAAATTTTAATACAAATCCTTTTCTTAATGATGATAACGAGAAAACATCAATTCATTCTTCTATGCTCGAGTTTTGGTTATTAGACATTTTTTGTTGTACAAGTAATGATAATTTTTAAATTATACTATCTTTATCATCTACAATGTTATTGTCGTTTTATGATTATATATGTGATTATTTTTCATTTTCTATTACTTTATTGTTTAGTTTTATATTTCTAGAATTTATGTTATCTTATATCTACTCCCCATAACCTCATCTTTGCAGGGGGAAGAATATAGGTAAAAATAAATGTTTTATAATTTTAAGGTATTAAATTGTAGCATGTAAAATATTTGTCGGGAGAGGTCAGTTCTCGGTTCTTATGTAAACAAAAAACGGTTGGTTGTAACGAAAGAGCGTGGAGAGAGGAAAAGAAAAACTAAGTTGGTATGTGGCGTCCTGGCTGACTGGGTGTTGTGTCTTCTTTGTCTGTTCTTCTTTTAAAATTGTGAAATAATTTTACATCTCTTTGTCACCTTACATATATATATATATATACTGTATATATATATATATATATTAATTTACGTACCTGTGATATCATAAAGTAAAGTTTAATTTATATGAAAATTTTTGTAGATCTCATTTTCCGTTTTAAAATTAAAAGAAAAATAAAGAGAAAACTAACTGTTTATTCTAAAAATCTAGATTGAAAACATTATTGAAAAATATATTTGTATATAAGCGCCGGGGCTATTATTACGATTTAGCCCAATTTTAAATACTATATTAATGTATTATCGGTACAGTGGTACCTCAATTTACGAGTTTAATTCGTTCCGTGTGTCTTCTTTGTCTGTTCTTCTTTTAAAATTGTGAAATAATTTTACATCTCTTTGTCACCTTACATATATATATATATATACTGTATATATATATATATATATTAATTTACGTACCTGTGATATCATAAAGTAAAGTTTAATTTATATGAAAATTTTTGTAGATCTCATTTTCCGTTTTAAAATTAAAAGAAAAATAAAGAGAAAACTAACTGTTTATTCTAAAAATCTAGATTGAAAACATTATTGAAAAATATATTTGTATATAAGCGCCGGGGCTATTATTACGATTTAGCCTAATTTTAAATACTATATTAATGTATTACCGGTACAGTGGTACCTCAATTTACGAGTTTAATTCGTTTCGTCACGAAGCTCATAACTCGAATCAATTTTCCCCGTTGAAATGAATTGAAATGCCATTAATCCGTTCCGGACCCTCAAAAACAGCATTTTTTATTATATGTTTTTAAATAAGAAAAAATGTGCTTATAAATAACGAATACTGTATAAAAACACAATACAATAAAATGTACTGCAAGAAACTGGTTTTATTAGGTATAATGTACAGCATTTGCCGTTGAGTTCAGACGACTTGAAGATATTAGAAATATAACAGCTGAGTTGGTATTTCTGTCTTTAATACAATATTGTGAAATTTTATCACAATTCTGTAAATTACAGTACTTAACGAAGGTCTCTCATGCACTGCTAACCCCTAGAATTCTAGAACTCTCTACAATTTGCGTAAGATTTAGCGCCGCTAAGCCTAATCAATTTTTTCCGTATTTACTGCTAACCCTTAGAATTCTAGAACTCTCTACAATTTGCGTAAGATTTAGCGCCGCTAGGCCTAATCAATTTTTTCCGTATTTTTTTTTCTAGAAATATAAAAGTGCTAAAAAAATTCTAATCTGTCGGAGAAGTGTACAGTATTAATACGTATTTTTTTGTTGTTGTTGTTAATTTTTTTTGTATTAATTTTTATTTTATTTTAAATGGTAGCATTAAGGGGTTAACAAAGGTCTGTCACAGGGGCAAAGTAAATGCCACCCAGGGCTGATGTTACGCTCCGGACGGCAATTACTTTGCCGCTAGCCACTGCTCGTAACCCGAATTTTAGCTCGCAATTCGAAGCAAACGAGACTGTTCGGATCTCGAAAAACTCCTAAGTTGAGACACTCGTACTACTATATTATACTATACTGTACCGGTATTTTAAATACTATATGTTACCACGTGGTAGTGGTACCGGTCATAAGTAATTAATTAAGTATCACATATAAGATATAGTAGTAAGTCATGGTAATAGGCTTACTAAGATTTTGAGCATTCTCAGAACTATAGATCTTATGATACTATTCTTGGATGCGAAACGAATAGGTTTCTTTGATGCTTACGTTTGAAAACAAATAGCTGTCGACAATCGTTTATTTGCCCATTTGATCCACCGATGGTAGTTGTACTGTTATAGTATTAAATATAAAGTGGGTAAGATTCTAGTTGAGCTACAGCACGTGGATCTATGACAACGCAATCAACGGCGAAAGGCACCCGTCGACTTGAAATTAAATTCTTACTTTTTGATTGTACGATGGATTCTAATAAAAACATCATAAAAGCCGAGATAGTTTTAACATAACAGAATTGTTAATTCGTATTTTAAACATCAGTTAATGGGAGGCGAATCTTTACTTCTTTAAAGCATAATTTTTCTTTTGATTTTTCCAAAATGTGAAAGTAAAGTATTGAAATTGAAGATTTGCCTTCCTACCGATTGATATTTAAAATTGCGAATCAGTAATTCTGTTGTGTTAAAGATTCATTCCAAAAAAACTATACATTAGAGAATTGAAGATTCGCCGCCAACCCACTGATGTTTAAAATATGAATCGACAATTCCGTTATATTAAAGATTCACTCTAAAACTATCTGGGCTTTTGAGATGTTTTAATTAGAATCTATCGTACAATTAAAAATTAAGAATTGAATTTCGAGACCGTTGATTGCGTTGTCATAGATCTGCGTGCTATAGTTCAACTAGAATCTTCCTATAAGGTGTTATAGTCTTGTAAGGTGTTATTATGTCATATTTCTGTAACACATAAATGTCAATTTAGCACATTCATTCATATTATCTTTTTTGTTTATTAATGTACTATTTACTGTCGGATTTCATTATCAAGATTTTTATTATAATTTTATTTATTTATAATGTTTATTTATTATTATTATATTGTTTTTTCAATTTCGCTATTTGCAAAGTGGCGCCTTAAACAAGCGCTCACCCAAGGCCTGCTTAAATGCATATCATGTCGAATAGTAATTGAATAAATGTTATTTTCGTAAACTGTTTATATATTCTTTTGTTTACAGATTTGAATATGTCTCTTAGAAACAAGGCTTCGAGTATTATTTGGTACTATTTTATAAAACTGGATGGGAAAACAAAATGTCTGTATTGCCAAGCGACGCTGTCAATGTCTTCTGGATCAACCGAAAATTTGAAAAGACATTTAACAACGAAACATCCAACAGTATCCATCAGTCGAACTTCTCGAGAACAACAACACCGATCTCGTTCTCCTTCCGTCGGTGAGCAGAGTACTGAACCTTCGGAATCAAACCGAATCTCTCAACAAAATCGACTGAATTCTTTAGGTTGTACGCCAGTCCCCTGCCCTTTAATTGCCAACATCTCATCGGATCACTCAGATAGGCCGTATAACAGAATACAATCTCCAGTCTTGCCTGCAGCGACTCCTCGATTTCAACCATCGATAAGTACGTTTGTAGATATTATTCGTCCGATACCGATATGTAAAAAGAGGTTTATGGATATTCAATTATTGAAAATGATTTGCAAAGAATATCATCCCTTCTCTATTGTTGACAATGAAGAATTTAAGAAATTTGTACATCTCAAACAACAATTACAGCCTTCCGAGCCGTAAAACACTTACGAATAGTTTGTTACCTTCCGTTTGTACCGACATTATTGAAAAAATAACAGCAGAGCTAAGTGATGGTTCGGCTATTTGTATAACGTGCAACGGTTGGACAAACATTAATAACGTCAGTTTTTATGCTATTACTGGTCATTACATCGACAAAGCCACTCAACTCCGATCATGCCTATTTGAATGTTCGGAATTTCTGAACCGCACACGAGTGCTAATATAGCTTCGTGGATTAACAGTGTTCTTGAAAATTTTTCCATACGTCATAAAATGACGTAAACTACTATGTTTATAGTAATTCCGCGTTAGCAAAACTTCACGAGATGCAAACTTCGCTGAACAAAGAACACTTAAACAGGATGTGCCAACACGGTGGAATTCCACCTACGACATGTTAGAAAGATTGTGAGGAGTCGAGTTTAGATAAGAAAAAATAGAAGAAGAAAATGAAAAAGTTTTTGTCTTACCGTGAGGCATGGTGAAGTTCGCCGATCGCCATCTTGTTTGGTGACATCATTAACCGTTGGGGTCGTCATGATTTTGTTTAAAGTTAACTAATCCTATTAGTATTTAAGAAAAATTAATGTTGTGTTTTATAATAACGGCTATCCATTTTGATTAAAAAAATAATCTTTATTTAATCAATTTTTTAAATATAATGTGAACTTATGTAAACAAGTTTGAACTTAAAATCAGTGGTTGGATTAAGATGACGGAGTAGTCCTGGTGTTGAGCTGTGTTGGCGCGTTAGGCGCGGTTTCCACTGTACGATTTAGTCCAGCAAAACGGATTCCTATAGCCGGTATCCTAGCAACGGCCCGTTTACGGACAGCAAAATCACGCAACGGATCGACTAGACCTCTATCATACTTTCTGCTGGATACGGATCCTTACGGATTGACGTCACCGATTCGATAGCCAATAAGAAACTATTTTGTTGTAAACAAGAGCTTCGAAAAACATGGCGGTAAACGACGAAATACTTATAAATTTGGTTGGTGAAAACGTTTGTCTTTACGACAAATCCCGAAAAGAATATCACGACAAAATATTAAAAAATAATACTTGGGATAGAATAACGGACCAACTTACAAAAGATTGTAAGTTCATGAACAGAATACAGTACAGCTAATCGAATTGGTCTTGTGCACGAGTTCATTCTTGCTTTATAAAATATTATTTAGTTTTAGAATAACAAAGCGTGTATTATCCATCACTATACGATTGTATCTTCTCAAAATCATAGATCTGATCGATAGATAAAACAACCTCTTTCTCCATCTTGAAATAAACTTTTTCTATCAACGTATTTAATTGGTTTATTTTTTACAATATTTGTTATTGGCTACTTCGACACGACGTTTTAAAAGTTACGGATCCGTTATACGGCCTATGTGAGCACGTAAACGTTTGCTGTCCGAAATCGGAAGCTACTGGACGGCGTCGTGCTGGACGAAATCGTACAGTGGAAACCGCGCCTTATCCTGTTTTATGTCGAGCTATGGTGTTAACGTTGTCCAGTGGTGTTGGAGATTTGTCCTGTCCTGGAGTGCACGTTGTGTTGGACTGTTTGTGCTTGAATGTGACGGGAAGGAGAGAGAGAGAGACCGGACTAGAGGATGTGGATTTTACGTGTTTACTAAATTTTGCTGTAACAAAGAAAACAAAAATGTTTATAAATTTTAGTAGTAAATTAAAGTTTGAAGTTCGTTTTCATTATCAAGATGGAGTTCTTTACTAATTATTTACTTCGACTCACTGGATGGCAATTGAAGTTGAATATAACTATTTCGGTCGATCGTATAGAAACCACGGGCCTGGGGACGGGGTACGAGAACTCTCAAGAATCTAGTCCTTATAACTGGCGCCCGAACAGGGATTCGGCCATTTTCGTCATCCTCGTATTATGGTTTAATCACAATTCTTACGATAACTTATTTTTTGTTTATAAGGAGAAGAGGACCGCATCCAAGACGTTCTGTGACAGTACCGAATTTAGTATCCAGACATCCAAGTGTTTACTCTGGTAGTGAAGGTTCCCCGGCCAAGGTTGTAAAGAGAGAATGATGCAAATGTAGACTATATGGCTTCGAAGTGTAGTGTTGATGCCTCCGGAAAGTGGTGGTTATGTTTTTACTTTTTTGGTGATGTTGCTGGGACCCTTTTTTTCCCAGCACCATGTTTGTAGGAGAGGAGGTGTGACGATTGGAGAGCTGGACGTCATGAAACGGATTGGGAAAGCCGAGGAGAACAGTTCATTTTACCTGTTATTGTTGTTGAATGGACGTGAACAGCTATGTTGGAAGCACCGCAGTGAATATTTTGTCTTCGATATAGTGTTTCTTATTGTAATGATAAAGTTTGAATATTACTTTAAAAATAATAATTCTAAAATTATATGTAAGAATTGCATGTTGTTAATTAGGAAACTAATTTATTGTAATAATGTTGTTGAAAGGAAATGCAAATGTGATGTAATGATAAAACAGTTGACACCAGAGGGCTAGGTGTCCCGTCCCGAGGGGAAAAACATTGTTTCTCCACAAGGATATTTTAATACTACAATTGAAATTGACGGAGTCAAATTTGAATCAGATATTTATGTTGTGTCCAAAGATACCATGAAAATGGCTATGATAGTTGGGAATGATCTTTTAGATCAAGCAGAAGTGGTGATGAACAAGAATGGTGTCACGATAAAGAAAGCAGATTTGGAAACTCATTTATTGTGTATCGATGTTGCAGATGGAAAAGACTTAAATATTGAAAGTACAATAAGCGATAAGATCAAACAAAATATCCAGGATTTAGTTTCTAATTATACCCCCTTGAAAACTAAATCCACCGATGTTAAGATGATTATTAAAGTAAAAGAAGAAAAACCGACATATAGTAGACCTAGACGATTATCACCGGAAGAAAAGGGGATAGTCGACAATCAAGTTCAAATGTGGCTTGATCAAGGAATCATCGAGCAAAGCTCTTCGGAATATGCCAGTCAAGTCGTGGTGGTCAAGAAGAAAAATAGATCATCACGCATATGCACTGACTATCGGAAATTGAACAAGATCATAGTAAAAGACCGTTACCCTTTGCCGCTTATAGAAGATCTATTGGATAAGTTACAGGATGCACGTATATTTAGTACACTAGACCTCAAGAACGGATTTTCCACGTCGACGTCGAGGAAAACAGCCGGAAATATACCGCGTTTGTCACGCACACGGGTCAATTCCAGTTTAGAAAGATCCCCTTCGCACTATGTAATTCTCCTGCAGTTTTCCAACGGTTTATAAATTCAGTATTTTGGACATTGATTAGCAAAAGCATATGGACGACATTATCATCCCAGCAAAATGCGACGAAGAAGCGCTTCAAAGACTCAGCCTTGTATTAGAGACAGCTAAGGGAATGCGGCTTGGAAATAAATCTGGAAAAATGTCAGTTCCTGAGGAGAGTAGTAGAATTCCTGGTATATATTATTCGAGATGGGCAAATTCGACCATCAGCAGAGAAAACATTAGCAGTACAAAATTTCCCAGAACCAAAGACAGTTCAGGCATTACAAAGCTTTCTTGGATTGACTGGATATTTTAGGAAGTTTATACCAAATTATTCAATTATAGCGAAGCCTTTAAGCGACATATTAAGAAACGATCACGAATTTCGATTCGAAGATGAACAAAAAATCCCTTCGTGACTTTAAAAAACATCCTTTCGTCGTGTCCAGTCTTGAACATATATAGTCCAAAATATGAGACAAGTCCACACTGATGCGAGTAAGCATGGTTATGGAGCTGTATTATTACAAATGTCGTCTAACGATGATAGGCTCCACCCAGTTTCCTATATGAGCAAAAAGACATGTTTTATGTAACGACTAGACGAATCTTTTGTATATAATTGTATATAATTTTTCAATCTCGCAATAATAATTACTATTAAGTTACATTTGAATTGTTGTCCTTTATATCAGTGTTGTTTTTCCACACACACACATATATATATAC
Organism: Olivierus martensii; assembly: GCA_000484575.1. Lineage (NCBI taxonomy): Eukaryota > Metazoa > Arthropoda > Arachnida > Scorpiones > Buthidae > Olivierus > Olivierus martensii. The sequence goes on along the minus strand of AYEL01060042.1, from coordinate 16,765 downwards.
ATATTTTTCAGTTTCAAAGAATCCAATTGCTATCCCTAAAATGTCTGACAATAACGAGAATATGTGATGAAGTGCCGAAAAAGAAAATAAAACATTACTGAACAAAATTCAATGACAACTGGCTAACAAATGTGAGGTATCAAAGTTGGTTACAGAAACAATGACTTCGCAGCTAAGTCCAAATTGTGTAGCATCACTTTTATTATTAAATATGAAGATGAAAAATCTGTTAAACAACATGAGGCATCTGTTCGTCATGGACATGATATATCTGCACAGAAGAGTAGCCAAATGATAACATTTTTTGTTGAAAAGGAATCCGATAAGCAATTAAATATTTGCATTACTGAACTAGCTGCCGTATACCATACAGTAATGCAACAACATAGTTATAATAGCTTTGATTGTGGAATGAAACTATACACTAAACTATTCAAAGATTCATCGCTTTCCAAGCAAATCCATTGTGGAAGAATAAAAGCTTCAAGCATAGCGTAAAACATTTTGGGTCCAAAAGCATTTGAATTCATTTTGAATGATATTAAGCAAGATGAGACAATTTTCCGATATTTTTCAATTTCAACAGATGCTTCGAATAGGGGCAACATCAAGCTTTTTCCTTTAGTTGTCACTTATTTTATTCCAGAGCAGGGTATAAAACATAAAATTTTAGATTTTTACACTGACGATTACGAGTCGTCGAAGCGATATCGAACAAAATAACAGAGCGTCTAAAAGAGAATTACCTTCCAATCGAATATGTTTTATCATATTCAGCCGACAATGCGTCAGTTAATTATGGAAAGAACAATTCTGTTTTTCAAAAATTATGCAAGTTAAATGCATATATCTTAAAGGCGAATTGTTTATGTCATGTTATTCACAATGCAGCTAAGTTTGCTTGCAAAAAATTACCACCAGAATTTGACATAGAAACGCTTGTGAATAAAATATATTCTGAATTTTCATGTAGCACAACAGCCATAAGAGAATTAAAAATCTTATATATTCTGAATTTTCATGTAGCACAACAGCCATAAGAGAATTAAATCTTGTTATGAATTTTTTCAAATGGAGTTTTTACAAATGATCAGAAATGTTCCAACGAGATGGCTCAGTTTATCAAAGGCTGTAAATCGAATATTGTTAGCACGGCCTGCATTTAAAAGCAGTATTTTTTAAACCAGGGAAAAGAGGAATGTTTTTATTTGGCCAGGGAGGGCAATGTTTTTATTTGGCGTTTTATAGATATGCAAGAAAATGAATTAGAGGATGATATGAAAACTCCTTTTTCCGAGTTGTATTTATACTTTATTTCACATTTCCTGAATTTTGTGTGTGAATCTATTTTAACTTTAGAAAAATATGATATTACGTCCACTGAATTACACGATGTCATTAATTCATTGAAAACTAAACTTGAATGTCGGCTAAAAAAACTTTTTTGGATGCATAGTTAAAAATAATTTTAAAAACTTCAGTAGTCGTCAACAAAAGAAATTTATTTTGGATGCAAGAGAATTTATGATCGTGCTTTAACTTACATCCACAAATATTACGATTTTGAAAACAGTCCTATAAAAAGTTTAGCAGCATTAAATATTAAAAAATATGATCTTCAGTTTGCAGATAAAACTAAAGCAATTTTTAGACTAAATGTAAAAGTTAATGAAGATATTCTATATGACAAAATAATTTTAATTCAAAATAACAATTTAGAAAAACTTCGAAATGAGGACAGAAAAAATATGGGTGTCTATTTTTATTAACAGAAAAAATATGGGTGTCTATTTTTAAAACCCTTGACGTGACTGAAATCAAACAAATTGTTGGTAAAGTTCTAAAGGTATCTGTAAGCAATGCATTTGTGGAAAGAATTTTTTCTGTAATGGAATCTGCTTGGAGAAATGATAGAAGTAGAATGCGAGTGGAGTTCGTTAAAGTAGGCTTAGGCATACTAATTAATTTCGACATGAGCTGTGAAGGTTTTCATTCTTATTTATTTCAACATACCAAAAAAAAAATTATTGAAAGCAGCAAAATCAGAAAAAATATAATTTTAAGAAATGTAGGGACCCGAGGTCGGCCCGCTGGAAAGTATCACTCCTCACCCGATTGTAAATTTACGAAATTGACAAATTTATAGGTAACATCGGGTGAGAGGATCTTTGTTCCAGCCGGGTCTGAGACCCGAGGTCGGCCCGCTGGAAAGTATCACTCCTCACCCGATTGTAAATTTACGAAATTGACAAATTTATAGGTAACATCGGGTGAGAGGGTCTTTGTTCCAGCCTGGTCTGGAGTGCTTCGGCCTCTACTATCTCCCCGAAAGAAAATAAACATGTTGTGAAATATGGCTGTCTAGGACAGGTCAAAGTCAACTTCCTCACAATCCTAACATTTATTTTACAAAGTTGCAATATTCAAAAATATCAATAATAATCTAAATTTAACAGTTTTAATTTTAACGACTCTGCAAATCCAGAGTCCTATAGGACAGGTCAAAGTCAACTTCCTCACAATCCTAACATTTATTTTACAAAGTTGCAATAATCAAAAATATCAATAATAATCTAAACTTAACAGTTTTAATTTTAACAACTCTGCAAATCCAGAGTCCGGACTGAGCTCAGGTCTTTTTACTATTTCCTAAAATAAATCAATCAAATCACTAACATCTACATGATGAAACAAAACAACCTAAAAATTTATAGATGTTAAAGTATCAAACAAGTGTTAGAACTAAATAACGAAAACGATGTTAGAAATTAATACTAATGAATTGAATAAATTCTCAAACAAGTAAAGTTAAATAATAAAAATAATTTATTTGACTCAAAACACTTACAAAGTGTTAACAAAAGCTTAATTTAGTCAATAAATAAAGCACAAAACAATTCAATTATTTAAATATTCAAAAAAATAATAAATATAACCTTAAATACTAATTAATTCTACTACCTCCATGTTCCAATGCAAACTCAAGTAATTGTCAATCTTACAAGAAAATTTAGAAGTCATAAATCAGCTCCAATGCAATATAAAACACTGCTGTATCAGTTGACACACACGTCTTTATCCAAGTGACTTTTACAGTCCTGAACTTGTCTCATTTACATTAGTCATGCAACAAGTTCAAGTTTCTTAGTTGAACTTGTTGCACAACTTATGTAAATGAGATAAGAAGTACAGAGTAATTAATTTGTGTCATCCTTTTTACAAATTAATATACTACATATAAAACATCATTTTTATATTCTCACATCAGATCAGTGGAAAATTATTTAGAATAGATGATGTCAAGAGCCGAGAGAGTTTGTCAGGAAGTGCACTTCCGGTTCCTAACACAAAATTTCTAACTGATGAGACGGAGAACGTGAAAAATGAGTTAACTCTTAAACTAAAACATAATACATTAAATGATAATGAAAATAATATGAAATAATAATGGAGAGAGTAAAAATAATAATAGGATAGGTCAGAGTTAATTTCTTCACAATTTCTTAGCTAATTAAAAAAATTAGTAAACAATTTTTAAAAAAGTTATTTGGTATGTAAAATTATAAGCAAAAACATTAAAATTTATATCAAGGAATTATCATTAAATTTTATGATAAAACTATCAAGTTTTGAGTAAATTAAAAAAGTGAAATGGTTGGACAAGATTGGTTGTGAGTGATCTTACAACATACATGGCTAAATCAAAATGGTATGAAATTGAGCTTGTTCTTTTTTATATAAAATTATCTTACTAAATGTATTTTTATAATATTCTAAATGAATTCATTACACATTTTATTACAGTTTTATTCTAGTAATCATAACTTAATATTTCTTTTTATATTTATAACATATCAATATGATTAAAAAAATATGAAACTTGAAACTTGCTTTCACTGGAATGATATAAATATTATCCATAAATAAACAATTTAAAATTAAGGCATATATATATATAATGCCTCATATAAATTAAATCTCAAAATTCAAATATATATAAAAAATGAGAAAATGGTGACAAATTAATCCAACCTATCTTGACTCACCCTATTATATATATATTACAGCCAATTTGCAAACAATGAATATTGTAAGCTATAGCTTATATCCCTGGAAAATCTGGGTTCAAATTCAAGTCCCACACCTCCAGTTTTTCGGGAGGAGTCCAGGTCAGGCTCATTGAACCCCCATCCTTCAACCATCTGGTTGACCCCATCATGGATGTTAGCCAGCCTGTGATAGGCTTTATTAGTGGCCACTGCCAGATACAGTATATCCCTCATGCAATATGGCGGCTTAACCTACCTAACCTAATCTAGGAATACTGTACTGTGTGGAGGGCCGAAGTCGGGCCGCAGGAAAATGTCACTCCTCACCCAATCGTAAGTTAACGGAATTGACAAATTTATAGACAACATCGATCCCTCATGCAATATGGCGGCTTAACCTACCTAACCTAATCTAGGAATACTGTACTGTGAGGAGGGCCAAAGTCGGGCCGCTGGAAAATGTCACTCCTCACCCAATCGTAAGTTAATGGAATTGACAAATTTATAGGCAACATTGGGTGAAAGTGTCTCTTCTCTGGCCGGGTCCGAAATACTCCGTTCTCCACTATCCCCTGAAATGAAAATAAACACGTTTGATGTAAACCGCACAAGAACTCCGGCATTGTGCAGGTGTTCGGAGGGGTTGTGCGAAGTTATGAGACAGAGGTCGAAATTTCATCTTCCCGGGAAAAAGGGGAGAGATGTTTATTTGTTTATCGGAAGTGTAGAACGGGGATTTTGAACAAAGGGAGTCCAGTTGGTTCCAGCCCGCTGTGTAGGACAGTTGGTTCCAGCCTGCCGTGGAGTACAGTTGGTTCCAGCCCGCGGTAGAGAGCGGTCGCCTTCCCTGGGAAAGGGGAGAGATGTATTTGTTTATCGATCAAAAGTATAAAGGGAGAATTGAAACAAAGAAAGGACAGTTGGTTCCAACCCGAGCCAGAAGACGGACATCTCCCTTTAGGCTCCAGTAAAATTTAGTCGGTACCCGCTCGCCAGAAAAATCGGTTACTGTTCACAGATTATTGTTCTCCGTTCTTCGATCGCCGATTCTGCAGATCCCGATCTCTGACGGAAGCAGGTTCACCGATTATTGTTCTCCGTTCTTTGATCGCCGATTCTGCAGATCCCGATCTCTGACAGAAGCGGATATCATTACTATAGCGGACTGGATATACCTCACCCACTGTATTCTCGAACTTTACGTCTGCGAAGATCTCCATATACCGTCTCGATATATTTTCTTGAAGATGAACAACAAATAATCTCCTTCAAGCCGACCCTCCATCGGTAGTTCTGTGCCTTGATCCCGAGGAAGTCATTGCCATCAGAAAACCGAACTTTCATCCTGTCGAGGAAGACTGACCCTCCGGAGGAAGTCCCGTACAAACTAAGGTATTTGTCCTCCAACTCTGATTGTCGGGTTTGTTGCTTGTACCAAATCTCTCTCCAATAAAGAAGATGTTTGTATCAACAAACGTAGTCTCAGTGTCTGTTTTGTCCGGCCTTTCATCACCCGTCCTTATCCGCGTCACACGCTGCTTGTAGGCTGTCCGCCTGTTGGGAACTGTTCGTTCTAGTCTTGCGGGCCCAGCGGGCCTCACAACTGTACTATATAAATTATTCATTTCAGACTTTAGCCAGTCAATTCGCAACATGGCTGGCCAAATATCATTGGGAATTAAACATTAAAATCCATGAATATGCAAAGGATGTCATCTGATCTGTTGATATTTTCATATTTGTTATGTATCAGACAAATCCAATAAAACATGCACTATAGATAGTTCTTGATGTCTTGAGGTTATTGCTGAAATTGTGCTGGTATTAATTGGATTATTATTAATAAAGAAATGAACCAATTAAACATGCAACTTAAATTATAAAATGTAAAATCAGTATATTAAAATTTAACTAAAGCACTTCTAGCCGCTGAGGAAAAATTTCTTTATTATGCTAACGTTTTTGGCTAAACAGCCATCATCACGCTACACAATTAGAACTGGAATCAGAATCTTTTTTAAAACATTCAAATAAACATATGTTGCTATGGTTACAACATCTAGATACAATATATATAAAACAAAAAAAAAAAACCGATGTATGAGCCTCATCTCATTCCCAATTGGTCACAGGATGCCATCACTTACAAAAAGGCGGCATTTAGAGTCTTTTTCAAAAGAGCGCTCACATACTGCACAACTGAGAAAGATAAAACCCAAGAATTAGACTATATTATAAAGATTGGAATAGATCATGGCTACCGAAGATCATTCCTAATGCAGATAATGAAATCAGTAGAGAGAAATCTGTGCAATCCACCCTGCCATGCAATGACTACAGCAACACCACAGGATGAATACATGGCAGTGCCACATAACATTTACATGTAGTAAAGAGGATAGCCAAAAAAAAGAATTCTTCTTTCTTTTTTTCAATCGGTTACTGTTCACCGATTATTGTTCTCCGTTCTTTGATCGCCGATTCCTATTAGCCAATTCTGTCAGATCCCGATCTCTGACGGAAGCAGATATCGTTATTATAGCGGACTGGATATATCCCACCCGCTGTATTCTCGAACTTTACGTCGGCGAAGATCTCCATATACCGTCTCGACATATTTTCTCGAAGACGAACAACAAACAATCTCCTTCAAGCCGACCCTCCATTGGTAGTTCTGTTCCTTGATCCCGAGGAAGTCATTGCCATCAGAAAACCGAACTTTCATCCTGTCAAAGAAGACCGACCTTCTGGAGGAAGTCCCGTACAAACTAAGGTATTTGTCCTCCGACTCCGATTGTCGGGTTTGTTGCCTGTACTAATTCTCTCTCTCCAATAAAAGATGTTTGTACCTACAAACGTAGTCTCAGTGTCCGTTCTGTCCAGCCTCTCATCACCCGTCCTTACTCGCGTCACACGCCGCTCATAGGCTATCTGCCTGTCGGAGACCGCTGGTGAACGACTTAGCGGGCTTCGCGGGCTCGCGGGCCTCACAGAAATAAGAAGGATTACAATTATAGTAACTATATAATACAGTGTTGGACTGTTAACTGTGTAATACTATATATAAGTATATATATATGATAATAAAATTGTTGAATAAATAAAATATTGTGACCGTTTTTTTGGGGCAATCCTCCAGGCGAATAGTTGGCAAATGTTAGCAAACCTAATTATTTGTAATTATTTAAAACTATACATAAAGTGATAAAGAAAACATCTAAGTAATTATTTAAATTATTAGTTGAAGATTGCCAAAAATTGTGGAAAAACTTAAGAGACAGATACAATAGAGAACTTAAATCAGAACAACAATTAAGTAAAAGTGAGTCAGCAGCAATGTATTCGCGTTTCCAAACGAATGACCTGCCAACTGGTGTCTCTCTGCGAAACTACTGAAAGTAGTATAGTAGACTGGTTACTATCGTTATCTGTATGTTATAAGTGAATGTTACTATGGATTTTGGGAGAACGAGGAGGAATAAAAAGATAAGTAATCGTTATTGCAGTGTACCACAATGTAAGAGCAAACAATCAGCGATCATTTCTTTGCATCGACTCCCGAAAAATATGAAATTACAAAAAGAATGGCTACATATATTGAAATTTGGAAAGAAAGCACCCAAGAACACTTTTATTTGTTCTCTGCATTTTCTTAAGACTGATTACATTTTATCAGATAATAAAGGTTGCACAAATAAATAACATCTAGTTATAAATTTAAGAATAAAGGTCCCAACTGGACAAAATGGTAGATCATCCGCTAGTGAAAGCGCATGGCGTTGCAGTTTTTAATAAATATATATACATACACGTGTTTCTCGGACCACGATGTAGTTTCGCTATATGTGATATGAGAGATGTGTATGTATATATTTATATATATATATATACACATACACACACATACATACATTAAGAAAGCCTGTTTGTATAGTGTAATGCCGCGCAATGTAACGATTCATATGTTCCAACCATCAGCAGGTAATATACCATTTGGCCACTTCCATATTTAATTATTCATTCTGCTTAATTTGAGCCAAAACAAACTTTATTCAGAATATTAATTGATCATGAGTCGTGTTTTGAAACGAAGCATGATAATTTATTTATTTTTTCTTATTGAAAAAAGAAATTTAAAAATTTATCAATATGACTTCATTTTTTTCAAAGATTTTCAAGCAAAAATACCACGTTTAAAGAAAATTGCAGTTCCTTCTCAGAATATTCCTGTCAGCTACTAAAGAATCATTAAATATTGCAAGGAGGCCTTATAAACCCAGAACATATAACAGAATATTTTCAAAACGTGATCAAAATGTAGCCATTAGTGAAAATGTTGATACTTCTGCATATGATATTCAAACTACTGAAAAGGAAACAATGAATGCAGCTTATGCTTTAATAGGATTGTCAAATACTACTACATTTCCTGATTTTACCATGCAAAGTGGGTCATTACTAATTGGAAATTAAAGTTTTGTTTGGTTATAGTTAAAATGGAATCTTTGTTTACCCATTTTCCACGCCTTTATTTTAATATGAACAGTTATCGACGTCCGCCAACGGGCCTGTGGTTGGAATCGCAGAACCTGCAAGCACCTAGTCCTTGCACTACTACATTTCCTGATTTTACTATGCACACAAATCTTAAAATTGATAAAGAAGTTCAAGTAATATCAGAATTATTTTCTACAAATAAATTTTCTATAAAAAACCTATTCAGAAATAATACAGACAAATTCATTTACTGGTATTCCTAATATTCAAATTCTCCAAGCAATTCATGACAATATTCAAATGATTGAAGATAATCAAAATATTTACATTCTTCCTTTAATGGATAAAATTATTTAACTTTAATCAAATTAAAACTTAATTTAACATTTCATTGCCTATCTGTATTATTTGATATAACATGCCAAATATGTAAGAACTATTTTGATAATATGATTACTCTTCTTTCTGCTGTTTTAAAAACTTGTATTTAATGGCCAAGCAATGAAGAAATTTTACATAATATACTACTATGCTTTGAAATTTTTAAAGATACAAGGGTAATTTTCGATTGTATTGAAATTATCGTACAAAAATCAAAATGTTTAAAATGCAGGATTAAAACATACTCGCATTACAAAGGGACTAATATAATTAAATTTTTGATTGGTGTAACTCCATCAGGGCTAATATCTTTTGTTGATTGGTGTATTCCTAATATTCAAATTCTCCAAGCAATTCATGACAATATTCAAATGATTGAAGGTAATCAAAATATTTACATTCTTCCATTAATGGATTTAATTTGATTAAAGTTAAAATAATTCTAACTTAATACAGATAGGCGTTGAAAATGTTAAATTATTTGATATAACATGCCAAACATATAAGAACTATTTTGATAATATTTCTCTTCTTTCTGCTGTTTTAAAAACTTGTATTTATTGGCCAAGCAATAAGAAATTTTACATAACATACCACTATTCTTTGAAAATTTTAAAGATACAAGGGTAATTTTGGATTGTATTGAAATTGTCGTACAAAAATTAAAATGTTTAAAATGCAGGATTAAAACATACTCGCATTACAAAGGATTAATACAATTAAATTTTTGATTGGTGTAACTCCATCAGGGCTAATATCTTTTGTAAGCAAGGCCTTTGGGGGGCGAGCTTCTGACAGAAAAATCTTTTTTGAGTCTGGAATAATTAATCTTTTAATACCAAACAAAGATGCTGTAATGGTGGATAAAGGATTCCTAATTGATAATGATTGCTATATAAATAAAATAAAATATAGGCCACCATTTCTGGGTAAACAGAAAAAGTTTAGTAATAATGATGCATTTTATACTTCAGAAATTGCATCTGCAAGAGTGCAGGTAATAAGGCACATACAAAGAATCAAGTTTTTTAAAATTTTTAGTAGTAAATTTCCTTTCAGAATGCTACCTTATGTAGATGTTATGTCTATTATTATTGGTATTGTAAACCTAACAAACCCTATTTTAGCAGATGATAAATTTTTGGAACATGTTACTAAAGAAATATAAATAAGTTTGCCTTTATAACATTGTTAAAAGTTTATTGTATTTACAAAAATTTAAATAAAGCTTTAAATATCATATCTGTTAGTCTCATTAATTTATTTTAGTTTTGCAGATATAAATGGTAACATTTTAGTGAAATACACAAATTTTAATGTTGTCATAATGTTTTCCACAAATTCCTTATCATATAGAACTTTCAAAATGATACAACTGTCATCAAAACTTGAATAAATTACAAAGTCACATACATCTAGATTCAGTAAAGTTAATCCTCATTGAATTTGTCCATATTATGGGTGTTTTTTTTTTTCAATTTTATGTTATCTTGTTTTGAATCGATATAAGACAGCTGGTTCACGACTTCATGGATGTTTTTTGCTGAACCAAGTATTGGGCATTTCACTTCTAGTAACAACTTTTCTCCAACTATGCCATCTGGACTATAACCAGCCCATGGTAATTGCGGCAATGTTATAAAGCCCAATTTTTTACACGGAAACCTGTAATTTTTTCGTAAATAATTGTTTTAGGTTCATTTTCAGTTCCATATAGTGCTGCTTTTGTTGAGAATCGTTTGTTAATTACACAATGTAATTTTCTTTCCCAATGAAGATTTTTATTTTTTACATATGTATATAGTCCATAGCATATACTACCTGAAATAAAGAAATACATATTATTCAAGTATCATAATTATTTAATAATTCAACAAACCTACCAGTAATTCTCTTTTCTCGTTCCCTTATCCAAACATTTCCCGACTGACTGACTGTTTTTTCATACAGTTGAATGGCAGACTTATCATCAATTAGCACCTTTTCATTATAATATTTTATGCTATCATCATCCAAATTGTATATTTTTTGAATATCCACTGCATTTTTTATGGTGCAATTTTGCCATTAGGAGAACAAATGATAGATGTAATCAATGAAATAGCCAATAAACTTGATTCATTGTTTACAGGGCTTGCATTGACTACTGGCCTTTCTATTTTATGTTTGTTTAATTCTGGTAATGGTGCATCTGAAATAGAATTAAATTATATAAAAGTTGAATATATCTAATTTCATTATCTATATTTAATAATCACTTAAAATTTGATTATTATTAATAAAAATTTCTTATTAAAAAATAAAATACATGTTTATAAATTATTTTTTGTACAATGTACAGATATTGTAATTGAAAATGTTGATATAAATTTACTGAAAATTTTTGAAGTCTCACTTTATGACTATAAAATATTCTTTGGTTATTTTAAAAAAAATTAAATATATTCTCTGAGATAATACAAGTATAATAAAACATTACTGAAAACTACATGGCATTACATAATTTTGTTTATATTTTTTACATACTCTAAATATTTATATTATAGCTTTAATATATGCATACAAGTTTTAAATAAAATTAATTTAAAGTAATACACTAATAAATGTTTAAAAAATGAAAAATTACTTGATGATAAATTTTCCTTAATTTTTCTTATTTAAGGAAAAATTAAGGAAAATATTTTTTCTTATTTTATTTTTCTTATAATCTTTCTCTTCATTTCATCTGCCAGTTCAAAATTTACACATGCTTTTTTCTTATTTTTTATGTGATAAAATTCTTCTATAGGTGTAGATTCATGTTTCTGAGTTGATTGATTGGAATATTTGCCCCACTTCTGTTGTACATCAGTATAAGACAGATCCTCCAAATTATCGAATGAATTTCTAAAATATTTAATATTAGAGCTATTTATTAGCATAGTTTAGTAAAAATAAAGTGTACAATTATTATAATTCTTACTACAAGAATTTTATTTATCTGTTTAAAAAAATTAATGCTGAAATCACGTGTTTGCATCTTCCTGATTCATCTGCTATACAAGTACATGAGGCATGTATGTTAATATTATTTGAACTGTTTTGTATAATAGTAATTATTTTATCTGGAGTTCCTAATATATTTGAAGTTTGCAAACATAACGCTTCAATTTTGATGGATTCCCCATTTCTTTCTCTTATTCCGCATATTATATGGTACGCATCAAATAAAGCCTCCCCCTCAATGAAACAACGTTTTGATTCACTCCTTGAATAATCAAATATATCACACAGTTTAACTTTATTGAAGAACATCAGTAAAATAACAATTATTTACTTTCACTATCTCTCTCTTATACTACTTTCAGCCATCATATTGAAAAATCATCACGCCCTCTATAGTCCATTTGATTCGCGAATATCACAAGATGGCCATACTTTAAACTAATGGAATTTTACAAAGAATGCAGAAAACTTATAAGCTTAAATAAGATCCTAAAATTCCCACCTTCTATTAGAGATTACTTAATACATGTGCACTTATATTTTTAGAACAATCTGTAATTTTAATCAAGAGAGACTTCAAGAGGAATCAACTAGTGAAGTTTTACAGAATATTCTCGAGATTATAATTATTTGCTACTACATCATCAATAACAAAGAATTAAGAACACTTTCTCCGTCTTTCTCTGTCGAAAATTCGGAAAAACGAAATAAGCGTAAACGAAAGAATATGGAAGATGATCTAGTAGAAGTTGAATTATTAAAGCAAATTCAAAAACCTGTAGAGGACGACGAACATTTTGCTCTTTCTTTAGTGCCCGAATTTAACAAAAATAAATGAAAAATAAAAATATTGCAAGTAATTGATGATGAATTTAAAGAAAACATGAATTGTTAATGTTGTTCGTTCTATGTAAATAAATAGGGGCGAGTTCCAAACCTCAACAGCAAGTCATCAGTGATTAGTCCGTAATGACGTCAGAAATAACATCTGTTTGTTTCTGGAACGATTTGATGAATATAGCGATAAGATGGCGGCTAAAATAGAATAAAAAGACAATAATGAATGTTATATCTTCTTTAGCATTTTTAGAAAGTAGTAAAATTTATTTGCCAATAGATGACGATGACAATGATTTGATACACGTTATAAACTTTGATTTTCAAGAACCAAGAAAGAAAAATCCAAAAATTTATAATTATATGACGATGGTAAATCTATATTCCGATATAGATTTTAAATATCATTTCAGATTAAGTCGAACATCTCTTAGAGTAAGTACTTGACAATTTATTACGTAATTTTAATTAGTAATTGGCAAATTCTGGTAATATTTTACTTTAAGTACCCCACGTTTTTGTTCGCATGTTGATTGGGTGAATTGATAATTCAGAAGCATGGAATACTTAAAGTAAAATCTTCCCATCAGGATTAAGATACATATTTCAGTTAGCATTGATAAAAAATGTATAAATAAAATTCTATTTAAACTCGTACATTAGTTTAAAATACCTAGATCTAAATATAAATTCAGAAAGATAGTATAGAATAGTTAGCTGTAAAAAATTATTTCTGAACTGATATATCTTTGTTTTATATCTTAATATTTCATTTTGATATCTTTAAAGTAATGTCATATTTATTATTTCAGGTTATTTTATAGTTATTTGGAAAAAGAAAACAATTTTCTGCAGAATATATAAAAAAAACCGTCCTAATGTCAATTTGTTTGTTGGCGAATCAGGAATCATTTAGGATAGTTGCAAACCGTTTTGGATTTGGAAAAGGACATTCCCATCGAGAATTTTTTTTATTTTTGCAATGTACTTTCCAAATCGGCTAGTAAATATATAGTGTGACCAAGTGATAGCATGGCTTTAAAAAACTGTTATGGATTTTGAGAAATGGTTCAAATGGATTTCCTAATGTGATAGGATGCATCGATGGGACAAACACATCAATATAAAGCAGCCACATATAGATCATTCGAGTTTCTATAAGAGGAAAGGATTTCATTCAGTTATTCTTCAGGGTGTGTGTAACTCAAATAAATTATTTATTGACATATTTGCAGGATGGCCAGATACTGTGTGTTCCTAAATTCATCGCTGACTTCACCGGTGAAAGAAATTAGTTTCTAAACCCACCGGTGCAATCCATCGGTAGCGTTCCAAAATCTGACTTCTGCTCATCAGTATCGCATCAATCTCACCAACTAGAAATCCTGGTGCTGAGTGGTGAGTGAATATGGCGGCTCACTTAAATAGACCGAGTTTGTCACTTGGAAATTTTGCGATCGAAGTAGATGTTGAAGAGGAAACATATAATAAGTTTTTGATAGGTTATTCGTATTTAAGAAATGATTAATAGATTAAAAAAAGGTTAAATATCGTCATTTTCATGTAAACATTCCTGCAAACATATAAAGTTGCTATTCACATATATAAATATAGGATATTTCTATGTAAACATTCCTGCAAACATATAAAGTTGCTATTCATATATATAAATATAGGATATTTCCAAGATTATAAAAGTAATATGAATGTAACTTTCTTTTCTTTTTTATTTAGATAACAATTATAGAAATGCATATATGGATATATTAGAAAATAATAAACATATAGTAGTTCATTATGATCATCAAAAGTATTTGCAGACATCTCATGAAATAAAACAAGACTGAAAGCAATTGATATGCCAATCCATTAAAATTTAAATATAAATATCCAAGATAATATTATGAGCTGGTTAATTAACTCTTATTTTATATTTGATTTATTTTTCATGAAGGTAAGAAGATTCAAATAAATAAACAAACATTTATATTATATAAAATTTTATTCACTTCAATAAAATGTGTATATCAAAACTTGGATTTATCTGCAGTTTCAATTTCAAATAAAGTATATATTGAACAGAAATACAAATTATTGTTTATTTAACTACAAAAAATAATGTTTAAAATTTTGTATTCGATATTTATTTAAGTAATCTAGATATATTTTACATATAATTTAAAATTTCTTTACGTTTATTAAAAAAAAATATTGCCTATTATTATAATCAGCTATTTGATTCTGAATATTGGAAAAAATATTTCTTCTATAAGTTCAGCCATGTTGTTTCTCGTCAAACACGTTTCGAAAATGATGCCAATCGGTACTCTTCGTGATGTCATCAGTCTTTCACCGATGGATGTATAGTTGATGAATTTAGGAACTCATGGGAACATCATATGATGCAAGAGTATGGAGACAAAGTCTATTATTTTTTAGACTTAATAATGAAGCACCTATAAATACAGACACACACCTAATTGGGGATTGTGCTTATCCAATATCTGCTTTTCTTTTAACTCCATATAAGGATAATGGCTTCTTAACACCAATTCAGAAACATTATAATGCAAAACTTAGCCAAAGTAGAGTTGTCATCGAAAAAGCTTTTGGGTTATTGAAAGGCAGATTCCGGCGATTAAAATTTTTAGATATGAATTATACTAATAAAATAAGTCAAGTGATCATGACTCCATGTGTTTTACATAATATATGTCGCGCTAATCGAATTCGTGCTATTCGAAGTCGCGCTAATCGAGGCCTATCTGTATTTTGTTTCAAAGATAATTATGATTTGATTATTGCTGTTTGTATTTTTGTGAGTGACGTAGTGACATGGTGACTTCACAATTTTCTATTAAGAAATTATATCTTACTTCATTTTTTAAGGTTTCATCCTCATTACTCTATTATATGACTTTGTAATGAATTTAATGATACATGCATACTATCTAACAATGAAATTAATGATACATGCATACTATCTAACACTCAAAAAAATCTTAACCAACTTTAATGAAAAACTCCAAATAATTTAACAAATAAAATTCCTAATTATTCAAATTCATCCTTATTTAAATGCATATCAATAAATAATCACTAACTGAGCAAACATTACAAAAGAACTAAAAATCTAGAAGGAAAATCTCCCAGATATGAAATCAATAATAATCTATATAATAAAAATAAGGTTCATATAGACCTACATAATAGATATAACATCTTTGAAATAAAAACAAAAAAATGTAATTTTATAGATTTATATTATAGACTTTGAAACTGTCTTTTATTTATTACAAATTGTTGATTTTGTTTCCTGTAAAAAAGTAAAATTCAATATATATTATTAATGTCCAAAATTATGCTACCTTTAAATAACTGTAACTATAATAATTGCTTAATAAATCATTTTGTTTATTTTATTTTATATATAAATATTCAGCACTTCTAGCACTTAGGTAGGATATAAAAGTCTTAATAAAGACTTTTATATCCTATCTAAGTGCTAGAAAAAAAAATATATCAAAATATTTTTGCCATGTGTCAAATAAAGCAAAATACTAAGCAACTTTCTTTACAATATAAGTATTCCAGAGGTTACAAACATTTGTATTTATGTACAGCTCCGGCCAAAATGTTTGTCACTTTCAACTAGGCGCTGGAAACCGGAAATCATGATCGGCTACAGTTTCCAATCCACATACCGTGCTGCCTACATTGAGTGCGTTAGACGTGTCCCACACGCATTCAATGTAGGGGAGGTGGGTTACGCAAAGCAAGCGAGGTAAATTGGCTAGACTGATCGCTCTAAAGTATTATCGCTCGCAGCATTACTTTTTTATGATAAGGCAACAGATGGTTTGAAACCAAACGTAATTGTTAAGAAAGTAATATTTGAAAACAGTTTAAATACAAGTATATCATTACAAATGTTTTAGTTATTTTGTATAAAAAAGAAATATGATAATTTATAACTGTAATAATTGGAAAGATGATCATTTCTCGCGAAATTCAAA
>AYEL01060041.1:0-62424 GCA_000484575.1 Olivierus martensii | reverse complement strand
TTATTATCTATTACGAAAGCCATAATATTAGTCCGCCATTCGTTTTCTATGAAAACTTTAATATTCATTTTAAACACGTCACAGTTCTCTCGCCACTATCAGAACCCTACCCCTCGTTGCTAGCGAACTATATAATGGACGATCCCTCCGCCAGCACATTAGTGCCTACGTTACCGAGGAAACTAATGCATGCCGAAGCCGAGTATTGTAAGGAAGCCCAACATATCCGGTGAAGTGACAAACATTTTGGCCGGAGCTGTACATGCCATTTTATTTTAAAATTTCACAAAATTTCAAAAACTCAAGAATTCTAAATGCTATGATAACAGAATGATCAGTAATAAATGTAATGTAAAATTACACTATTACTTTACAAATTATGACAGTGTTTCAATATAGCAGAAATTACATCAAAAATCTTTGCTTTATAATCAAATGTTTTTAAACCTCTAAAATAAGAAACTTCTAACTGGTCCAGTTATAAAATATAATACAAAATATAATATATGCACTGGTTTCAGTTCTTTTGTATGTCATGTAACAGTAGTTTGAATTTTTTTAAAGCCCATTTACTGCCATTGACATGCATAGATATCAAGGAAGTTAACAAAAAAACAATAAAAAAGATTTTAAAAAATTTAATTCTGTTTTTATTAATCCAGCTTTTGCTAATCAGTTTTTTGCATGTATTTGTTGAAAATATACCCTTTTGATGATAGATCCTAAATTTTTTCAGTTGTCAAAATATTTTTTAAATTATATGTAAACAAAAACTGTTTATAATTGACCACTTGATAGAATTTGGGGTTTTTTAATCCCATCTTGTTAATTTTTTAGTCCAATATATCAAAGTTAGTCCAGTTTTGGATGAGATAAATCATATTTTTGAAATTTTAAGCAAAAATTGAATTTTTCATATGATGAACAATAAAAAAAACTCAAATTTTTCATAAAATGAACTATAAAATGCTCAAAATTAAAATATTGTAGATAATGGAAAAATATTAGTTAATTTTGTTAAAATAAACTAAAATAATATTTTATTCCTTCATTTTTTATTTTAATTTCACTGAAATTTAACAGAAAATCACAAAAAAACAAAATATAAATACTCTGCAGTCATTTAATTGGGCATGGCACTTTTATTGCTTTACAGTAGCCATTTGCTTCCCAGAAAATTGCAGCCCAGCTTACTTTACCTTGCAGCATTTGGTATTGAGTGGATTGCTACAATAAACCATCTGTAGTTCAATTAGAGGAATGTAAAATATATTAAAGCTGTTTATGTATGACATGAGATCATTTTCATATATGTTAGGATTTTTTGATATAAATTAAAAAATTTGTAAAAAGTACTGTTAAAAATTGTATAAATGAAATAACAACAAGTTAATAAATATGAAATATTAATATAATGGCAATATTTCAATGAATTCATGTAATTTTTTAATAATTATATAACATAACTTCAATCAACAAAACTTACATAACACTTGGATTTTAAAAATAATTTTTGTAAAAATTTCAGCCAAATTTCTTCATTCATGGTTCATTTTGTTCAGAGGACATAAGTTTATGGCATCCATGTCATTTTTAACCTACTCAAGAGGAGCTACACATTTGGTGATTAATGAAAAAATAAATTCAGGGTATTGTGGAATCCTTCATTCTTACTCCATCTGTCACAGAACGTGATTAGAAATATACTGTATATAATTTAATTGCTAAATGTAATGCAACATAAATATTATAGCAGTAGAGAGATTTCTAAAATTTATACAATACATATAAAATGCTTATTATTTATAATAAAATAATTGAATTATTTAATACTCCCGCCATATCAAAATGATTGTCCTATTTACATAAATTATTTGTATCGAAATGATTGTCCCATTTTAAAAAATAATGTTTTATACCTACTCTTACCATTAATTTCAAGGTGTAAGAATAATTTATTAAGTATGATCAATTATATGAGTGTAATAAGCATTTATTTAACTTTTATATAATTAACCAGTGCATGTGGCATTATATTACATGTTATTTAATTTTTGCCTCAATATTAGTGACTTCTCCTCTGTCATAGCAGCATTTGGCTAGTTGCTATAGCCTAGAAATTGTTTTGGCCGACACATCATGTTTTTTAACGATAGCTGCTATAATACCATGTTTAGGTCTTTCATTTTAAAGTTTCTCAATAGCTCCTGTAGAATCGCATCTCTCTCTTCAGACATCAAATTGCATTTTCTTCTTATAGCTCTAGAAAAAGAAAATAACTCAATATATAGTATCAAAATTCTATTTTATAGAAGGTAACGTGTTAAAAACCACTCTTCTTGCCTCTATCTCTTAATCCAATGCAAATTTATATATCAGACAATATGGAATTCATATCATATATTATATCAATATTTCTTTCATCATTTCAATATGGAAGGAGTATATAACTTGTAAAAGTTATTAAATTAACTTGTATTTCCTGGAATTCTGGTGATTAGCATTATGCATTTTCAAAGTTATAAATGAATTGTTTAATAATAATAATAATATGTTTTTGTTCATTGAGATTCTGTACATATGGGCTTTTGTTTATGAGATTTTGTCTGTATAGGCTTTTGTACATTGAAGGTTTTTGTCATTTGGAGTTCTGTCCTTGAATCAAGAATTTAAGATGGTAAATGATATTTTGGCAAAAAATAAAATAAAAGTATAAATAACTTATGCAATAAGAATAATAAAGAAAACTATTTTTATCAACTAATTTAAAATTTATAGTTTGCAGAAAATAACTTATTTAATAATTTTTTTATATGTATCCAGTATAAAAAAAAGAACATAGATAAAAATAAAAGACTTCAATGATAGTCACATATCACTGAAACCACAGAACTCAGAACTAGTAAAATTGGAGACTTTCTGCATTCTTAAAAATTTAATTTTATTAGATAAATGAAACAAACAGATAGAAATTAAAGTTTATTTTAACATAATTTCTACTGAAAATAATGATAAAAAAAGTATTTAACAAATTAATTGCATTTTAATTCCTTATTAATTCATCAATAATACACTCAACAACCATTTTCACATATCATTTAATGATAAAAATCATTATTATTATATTAATATTATTATTAAAATATTATAGTTTTTTATTTAATATTAAGTTTAACATAATATTTTATAAAATAATTGTTAGATTATTTTCCTCCCTCTCTCTCACATAAAAAAATGCTTTCTTTTAAATCACTTACCACTGGAAGTCAATATAAAAGGTTGTGTTGGATGTACAACAATGGAACGAATATAATCTGAATGTGCTTCAAATACATGAACTCTTTCTAAAGTATTATAGTTGAAAACCCGTATTTGCATATCATCCTATAAAATTTTAATAAACAAAATTGAAAATAAATATTTATTGTTCTTTAAATTATTACTTAAAAAAAAATAATTAGATATATAAAAATTACTTACTGAACCAGTAATAATCCAATTTTTTCTTGACACAAATTTAGCTGCTCTAACTGGTAAATCACAAACTTCGAAAGATTTCACTAATTGCTGAAGAGAAATATTTATGAAAAATAAAATTTATGAAATAATATTTAAATTCCATAAGAAAATTATTTCTAAATGGCAATATTAAATTTATAATTTAGTTTGCTTCCAAAAAGTTTATATAACCTTAATTTCAAATAAATTTATTTTAAATGTGATTTATTACTAGTTTTAATTAATATTTTATTCTACCAATAATACTGTGAAATTCTGAAAATCACAATTCTTAAACCTCCATTCATATTGTTAATGTGCTTTCCTATAAAGTGCACAAATATTTAATATAATAGTTTAGTATATGAACAAAAAAAATAATAATTAAAATTTGTTAAGTAATATCTTTTTATTGAATATATAATCTTAGAATATGAATATATTTTAAATAATTAAAATGTTTTCTATAATCTATACATATTATATTACAATATTTATTGATAATAATTGTTATTTAGAATCAAATATTGTTTAATTAACAAAAAAATTGATATTGATTTATGAAGTTTTATATATATGATTATATAATAGCCTAATAAAAGAAAACTAGTTAATTAGGATACAGACTTTTTCATTACATTAAACAAAGATAGAATAAAAAAAAAAATTCAAATTAAAACAAAAGTTAAATACAGTTTTTATAAATTTTATCTGAACTATCAGCAATGTAAGATTTGAAATAATATTAGATTTATTCACTTATATTAGCACTTATAATTTAGAAAGGAAAATAAAGAAAAAATTTTGCATATATTTTCATGCTGACTTGGAAAAAAAATGTTACATATAAATACATCTTAACAAAAAGTGCAGGCAACAATCATTTATTGATTCCAAAATTGCATATCCATATACTAAATAATAGTTTGTTTCCTTAAGACTAACAAATGTATTTATATATTTTTCTTTTACATTAACCCATCATTTACTGAATTTACTTTTTAAATTGGAATATTTTATAATATGACAAAAATCCAAGAGTCCAGCATCCTCAATGCAAAATAATGTCAAGCTATTATGAGACGCTATAATTTACTTAATTATTTAATCAATAAAATTCTGTAATTATACAAATTATAGGAAATTTTAAGTATTATACAGTATTTTAATGTGTTTATTTATATACTGTAAATATTCATGTATAAACAGGAATTTTTTCCCAAGAAATTTTTGAATAAGGAAGATTGGTTTATAAATAGAGCAGAAAAAAATGGAAAATTTTTAAAAGATTGTAAGATTCACCAACTCAGTCATGACTCATTTCTATTGTATCTTCCCTGCCAGCCATAGGATTTTCAATATTTGTTTCTAGCAAATATTTTCTTATTCTTATTTCAATACTTTTGTTAAAAGTATGACAATATACATCATTTAATATTTTTAAATACTTAAATATCAGATATTGATTAAATATGACTGAAAATTAGGGTTACCAACAGTGTTATTTTCGCCTGGAGACTCCAGTTTTAGCGACATTTATCCAGTCTCCAGTTTTACTAATAATTTCACCAGGATATCATGTCATGTTATTCACAATGCAGCTAAATTTGCTTGCAAAAAATTACCACTATAATTACATATAGAAACGCTTGTGAATAAAATATATTCTGAATTTTCATGTAGCACAACAGCCATAAGAGAATTAAATCTTGTTATGAATTTTTTCAAATGGAGTTTTTACAAATGATCAGAAATGTTCCAACGAGATGACTCAGTTTATCAAAGGCTGTAAATCGAATATTGTTAGCATGGCCTGCAATTAAGCAGTATTTTTTAAACCAGGAAAAAAGGAATGCAATGTTTTTATTTGGCTTGGAAAAGAGGAATGTTTTTATTTGGCCAGGGAGGGCAATGTTTTTATTTGGCGTTTTATAGATATGCAAGAAAATGAATTAGAGGATGATATGAAAACTCCTTCTTTTTCCGAGTTGTATTTATACTTTATTTCACATTTCCTGAATTTTATGTGTGAATCAATTTTAACTTTAGAAAAATATGATATTATGTCCACTGAATTACACGATGTCATTAATTCATTGAAAACTAAACTCGAATGTCGGCTAAAAGATAACTTTTTTGGATGAACAGTTAAAAATAATTTAAAAAACTTTAGTAGTCAACAAAAGAAATTTATTTTGGATGCAAGAGAAGTTTATGATCGTGCTTTAATTTATATCCACAAATATTACGATTTTGAAAACAGTCCTATAAAAAGCTTAGCAGCATTAAATATAAAAAAATATGATCTTCAGTTTGCAGATATTCTAAAAATTATTTTTAAATGTAAAAATTAATGAAGATATTCTATTTGACGAAATAATTTTAATTCAAAATAACAATTTAGAAAAACTTTGAAATAAGGAGTTATCAACAGAAAAAATATGGGTATCTATTTTTAAAACCCTTGATGTTGTGACCAAAATCGAACAAATTGTTGGTAAAGTTCTAAGCGTATCTGTAAGCAATGCATTTATGGAAGAATTTTTTCTGTAATGGAATCTGCTTGGAGAAATGATAGAAGTAGAATGAGAGTGGAGCTCGTTAAAGCAGAGTTAAGCATTCGAACTAATTTCGACATGAGCTGCGAAGCTTTTCATTCTTATTTATTTCAACATGACCAAAAAAAATTTTTGCAAGCAGCAAAATCAGAAAAAAAAATATATAATTTTAAGAAATAAGAAGGATTACATTTATAATAACTATATAAAATAATGTTGGACTATTAACTATGTAATACTATATTTAAGTATATATATATGATAATAAAATTATTGAATAAATAAAATATTGTGACTGTTTTTTTTTGTCAATCCTCCAGGCAAGTAGTTGGCAAATGTTGGCAACCCTAGACACAAGGGAAAGATTTATACTAATTTTATAACATAATTGTTCTTTATTTATGACAATTACTTTTTATTACAAACTGTATTATTAATATATTTCAAAAATAACTAAATAATTTCAAATAAAAAAGAAAATAATAATAAATTTGTCAATCTGAAGTGTGTGACTCGTGCAATTGTTGTTTTGTTTTAATATCATCATTAAGCCTTGGTTCTAAGTTGGTTAAATGTATCCTTAACACCGCTTGTAAATATTCATCAGTTAATTTTGATCTCAATTTGGATTTACAGTAGGCACCCTCTTAACCGGCCACCATGAAACTGAACCCTTGGCTGGATAACAAAATGGCCGGTTAAACCGAATTATATGGATACATATAATTCAGTGTAATCATATGGATTACAGTATATGGATTTATGATTCTGGCACCAATCGTTCACTGTAATCTTTCTTATACTGAGTTAATCACAGATACGTTTCACTGGTTCACCTTTTCTATATGTTCTAAAGAATTTAATTTTTGTTTCATCGTCACTACATTTTGTTTTCATTTTTCGCTCATTTTTCCAATGAAAATTTTTTCACAAACTGAATTACAGTAACCGAGTATAAATAACCATGTACACTGCTTACACAAAGCAATAACAATGTCCACTGCTCAAATAAATAGAGCAATTAATAAAAACCTGGAGGGTAGAGACAAACATGTTGTGACAATTGCCGTATGAGTCATTTTGTTAGCTGAATGGCCGGTTGAACTGAGGGCGATTCTACCTGGCGGCCTACTGTATTCTTTAATATTCATGATTGAGAAAGGTTTTCACATATATAAGTGCTTCCGAATAATGAAAATATTTGTTGAGCATGTTTGCACAATTTTGGAAAATCCTGTGAAGATAATCCTTTATAAAAATCAATTAAGGAATTGTTGCGATAAGAATTTTTGGATTCGATATTTTCCTGTAATTGTAATAATCCTGTTCCTGTTTCCTGTAATAATCAGTTCAAATTGCATATCATTAGAAACATTTTGTGGATCGCAAGAAAATGGATCAGAAAATAAAGTAAAATCTTTCTAATGATTCTTAAAATTATTAAAACGTTTATCAAATTCTTCTAACAAATTCTGTATAATTTTATAATATTTTTCTGACTGAAGAATAGCTGATGCTTCAGCATTTTCCTCTACTAAAATTCTACTCGATTCAAAATGAGATAAGTTTCCAATTTGAAGTTGTTCTTGTAATAATCGAAATTTTCATTCTGTGGCTTTCACACAACCAAGAAGATCAAAAATAAGCTTGCCATTACCTTGTAATTTTAAATTCAAATCATTCATAACACCAGTTACATCAATTAGAAATGCCAAGTCGCATAACCAATTAATATCTTGTAATGAATCAACATTATGATTTTTTCAATTAAAAACTCTGTTATTTCTTTTTTTAAATTAAAAAAATCTTTTTAATGTTAACCCTTTACTAAGCCATCTAACTTCTGAAAAATATATATCACCACCAGATGGAGACTCTGATTGGTCTAAAAAACTCTTAAATTGGCAATGATTCAAAGCATGTTTTCTGATAAAATTTACTGTATTAATAACTTCATCCATAACATTATTCATTTTCAATACCTGAACTATAAGGGCTTCTTGGTGGATGATACAGTGATAATGATATAATTTATTGGTATTATTACATTCTTTCAATTTGTTTTTCAAAAAATGTATTAGCCCCAGTTTTTGACCCACCATAGCTGGAGTGCCATCTGTAGTTACTCCTACCAAGTTGTTCCAATTAATTTTGTTGGAATCAAAAGCATGTTCCACCATGTTAAATATATCACATTCCCTTGTGCGGTCTTTTAAACTTTCCATAGACAATAACTCTTCAAAAATCATAAAATTTTCGGTAACTCCACGAATAAATATTAAGAGTTGGGCTGTATTGCATATATCAGTACTCTCATCCAAGGCAATAGAAAAGTATTAAATGATTTCAAATTTTCTTGCAATTGTTTCAAAATATCCTCATCGATATCTTCTATTCTGCAAGTAATAGTCAGTTTTGAGCAACTAATTTCACTGAATAATGGCTTTTTATTAGGGCAAACTAAGTCAACAACTTTTAACATAGTTTTAAAAAATTCTCCTTCTAAAAATGGTTTGCTGTGTTTAGCAATTTCATGTGCAATAACATAGCTGGCCAAACGGAAGATTCATTTTGCTTAAATAAATTTTGAATCATCAACTTCTGACTTATTGAGACTTTCGTAGTGATTCAAATTTTATTTGTCTTTCATTTCCACTAATATCATTAAAATTATTGTGATGTGTGTCGTAGTACCATTTTATATTATATTCTTTTAAAATTGATATGTTTTGTTGGCATATAAGACACAGAGCTTGATTGTTTTGTTCTATTACAAAATATAAAATACACCATTTGTCTTGAAATTTTCGTTTTTCTTCCAGTAGTTTACGCTTTCTTTCATTTTTATTCTTATCTTCTATTTTTATTTTAAATAAAAATACTTATATTTTAAATCAAGATTTTAAAATGAAATCTAAAACAAATAATTTATATGTAATATTTGAATGATTAAAATATCCTAAATTAGTACCTGTGGGTGTGCATTTACCCAATTATTTTTCTATGAAATTCAATAACATCGATATACACACTATTTTGTTGTGTTCTGTACTGGACTTTAGGACATACTCGGTTGTTATATCTAATGTACAATAATCTCATAATCTCGAAATTCTGAAAATTCTCGTATTTTTGTGTATTTCCGAAACCATTCTCTTATTTACCATTAAAACATACCGAAAGAGTGATTAGAGAAGGAAATGGGATAAACATGATAAAATAAATTTTTTCTTGAATTTAGAAACATTCATATACCAAATAATAATTTATAAATTATTTTTTTGGTTTTATTATGTTAATTTTTCATTAACTTGATTATTATTCGGAATCAGATAATAAATCAATTCCTTCAATGCCGATTTCAGCTAAATCTAATTCTTCAGCTTCGGATATATTACTGCTATCGTTATTTTCATTGTTCAAATTATTAATTTTAATAAAAATGATAAAATATGATTGATTTTCTAAGAAATCATTAATCGGGCCATCAGCAAATCAATATTTTTCTGATAATGTTTTTATATGTTTAAGACAAGCTCGCTATATATCAATACAGTACTTGTATAATGAATATAATTTGAGTTTTAATAAACAAGCTCGCTATATATCAATACAGTACTTGTATAATGAATATAATTTGAGTTTTAATAAAAACTTATATTACATTTACATTATTTTATTACAAAATTACTTATTACAATAATGTGATAAATATACTTATATTATATTGATAAATTTAAAAAATTGAAAACTGAAAATACTGTGATTGTAAATTTTGCAGTTTTTCTGGACTGCATTTACTTAAAAACACTGCAAGCCATTCCAGCTGTGAAAATTATACTCCACAATTAGCTGTTAAGTGTTTGAAATAGTTAGCATTAAAAATTAAAATACTTTATTTTATCTTACTATTTATTATCCCTAAATATAGCTAAACTGAAATAGACAACCAGTCTAGGACTATTGACATTTCTCATTTGTTAAAAACGAAGAGAAAAACTAAGTATACAAACTGATAGAATGATTCCCTATTTGGCAAGCTTAAATAAAACTGCTATAATTTAATAATTACAGTAGTACCTCGATTCACGAACACAATCCGTTCCTTGACCCTGTTCGTGATCCGAATCAATTTTTCCTATTGCAATTAATGTAAATCTAAATAATACGTTTTGAATAATTTTTCCCAATTGCAATTAATGTAAATCCCCAAATACGTTTTTGTCCTAGAAAAAATTTTTAACATGTTATGGCTTTATAAATACGTTTTTTATCCTAGAAAAAAATTTTTAACATGTTATGGCTTATACGTTTTTGTCCTAGGAAAATTTTAACATGTTATGGCTTTGTGTGAATCCGAGTCAATTTTTCCCATTGCAATTAATGTAAATCCAAATAATACGTTTTTTCCCAATTTTTCCCATTGCAATTAATGTAAATCCAAATAATACGTTTTTTTGTCCTAGAAATTTTTCCCATTGCAATTAATGTAAATCCAAATAATACGTTTTTTTTATCCTACAAAAATTTTTCCCATTGCAATTAATGTAAATCCAAATAATACGTTTTTTGTCCATTTCCCATTGCAATTAATGTAAATCCAAATAATACATTTTTTGTCCTCCCATTGCAATTAATGTAAATCCAAATAATGCGTTTTTTGTCCTATTGCAATTAATGTAAATCCAAATAATACGTTTTTTTATCCTAGAAAAATAATTTTATGCAATTAATGTAAATCCAAATAATACGTTTTTTGTCCTAGGAAAAAATTAATGTAAATCCAAATAATACGTTTTTTATCCTAGAAAAAATTTTTTTGATCCGAAAAGTTCGTAATCCGAATCAATTTTTCCCATTGCAATTAAACTCTTCCGATCTATCCGAATCAATTTTTCCTATTGCAATTAATGTAAATCTAAATAATACGTTTTGAATAATTTTTCCCAATTGCAATTAATGTAAATCCCCTAATACGTTTTTGTTCAATTTTTCCCATTGCAATTAATGTAAATCCAAATAATACGTTTTTTCCATCCGAGTCAATTTTTCCCATTGCAATTAATGTAAATCCAAATAATACGTTTTTTCCCAATTTTTCCCATTGCAATTAATGTAAATCCAAATAATACGTTTTTTTGTCCTAGAAATTTTTCCCATTGCAATTAATGTAAATCCAAATAATACGTTTTTTTTATCCTACAAAAATTTTTCCCATTGCAATTAATGTAAATCCAAATAATACGTTTTTTGTCCATTTCCCATTGCAATTAATGTAAATCCAAATAATACATTTTTTGTCCTCCCATTGCAATTAATGTAAATCCAAATAATGCGTTTTTTGTCCTATTGCAATTAATGTAAATCCAAATAATACGTTTTTTTATCCTAGAAAAATAATTTTATGCAATTAATGTAAATCCAAATAATACGTTTTTTGTCCTAGAAAAAATTTCAACATGTTATGGCTTTATGTGTGGAAATAATACAGAAATTTTTTAACATGTTATGGCTTTATGTGTGGAAATAATACAGAAAGAATTAATGTAAATCCAAATAATACGTTTTTTGTCCTAGAAAAATTTTTAAACTCGTTATTGCTTTATGTGTGGAAATAATACAGAAAGGAAATAAATATAACAGTAATATTAGAATAATACGTTTTTTATCCTAGAAAAAAAATTTTTAACATGTTATGGCTTATACGTTTTTGTCCTAGGAAAATTTTAACATGTTATGGCTTTGTGTGAAATAATACAGAAAGGAAATAAATATAACAGTAATATTAGAAGAAAGCAGTTTAATTACCAAAATAAAACTAATTTTACAATACTGCACAATATACTTTTGTGGTTGATAATTGATGGCACACAGGGATGGAGGAGGTGGAGAGGGGGAGAAGGAAATTTACTCCTTCGAAGGAGAGCAGTTGGTAATTGCGTAAGATAACGATCCAGAGAAATCTGCCTTTTTCTTTGCTGGAGAATTTGCGAAAATGGTCCATTATATTATCATTTAAAATTTCCACTGCTCTTCCGGTAACAGTTTTGTCAGGGTGATGTTTCTCAATAAAAGCCTGCACTTCACTCCACTTACTGCAAATGTCTTTTATTTCAGCAGTTGAAGCATCTGGCACCTCTTGTTCTTCTGCTGAGTGCTCCTCCTCCATAGCTTCCACCTGCTCAAGTTGCAATTCAATAAGTTCTTCTGGGGTGAGTTCTAGGCTATGATCCTCCAGCAGCTCCACCATATCATCCTTGTTGACTTCCAACTCCAAACTTTTGCCAATGGTTATAATGTCTTGTACCACATTTGTCTCTTCCTCAGTCTTTAAAATGTCTGTCAGGTACAGAAGCTGGAAAAAGTTTTTTTCATGCTGATTGCAATGTGCAGTAAGAGACATTGTTCCAGGCTTTATCAATGCTGATTGCAATGTGCGATAAGAGACATTGTTCCAGGCTTTATCAATGAGATTTATGCAGTGGGATCCTTTCAGAAATCTCACAGGGTCAAATCTGTATCATTAGTGACCTGGAAACACCTTGAAAAAAGACCTTTTGTAACATGTGCAGGTTGCCCATCATTATTGAGTGATAGAGCTACTCGCTTTTTGAAAAGGACGATATAAAATGATAGAAAGAAGTCTTCGAGGCAAGTACAGATGAATTTAGGGAGGGAAATGTGGCCAATGTCTCTTTGAGAACAGTTAGACGGCACTTAAACAAGTGTAACGTCTGAGGTTGTGTGGCGAGAAAGAAGCCATATCTGAAGCAGTGCCATAAAAAAGCACATTTGGAATTTGCAAAGAAATATATCAAAGAACCGGAAATCTATTTTAATAAAGTTTTATGGTCTGATGAGACAAAAATCAGCCTCTTCAATAGTGATGATAGGCAGTTTGTTTGGCGTTTCAAAAATGAAGAGTTCAAAGAAGATTGCTTGGTACCAGCTGTGAAGCATGGTGGTGGTAGTGTGCTACTTTGGCCTGGTGCCAACTGTGAAGCATGGTGGTGGTAGCGTGCTACTTTGGGGTTGTATGAGTGCAAATGGGCCTGGAGACCTTGAAATTATTGATGGAATCCTTAATTCTGAAAGATATCAGAATATATTGCAATTGAAAATGATTCCTTCTGCTGTCAGGCTCCTTGGCAGAAGGTATTATTTTCAACAGGACAACGATCCTAAACATGTTTCACATTCAACAATGCAATTTTTTGATCAAAACAAAATTAAGCTCCTTTCTCCCTGACCTAGCCAAAGCCCGGACCTTAATGTCATCGAGCATTGTTGGTGCCAGCTAAAGAAAATGGTCAAGGATCGCCACCCCAAGAACATAGCAGAATTAAAAAGGTTTTGTAAAGAGGAATGGGCAAAACTCGACGTAGACTTTTGCAGGAAGCTTGTTGAAGGCTACCGAAAACGATTACAAGCTGTAATTTCTGCTAAAGGTGGGCATATTAAATATTAATTGTAAGGCATCAATACTTTTGTCCACCTTATGTTTTCAGTTTTTGTTTGTACAGAAATAAATAATTGCTATTTCTGATTGAATGTGCTATCCTTACTATTCTTTGCTCTTTTCAGTTTCATAAACAGGGTTTGAAAACGTTACATTAACCTCAAACACTAATATTGCCAAAATAATAAAAATAAAATGGGGGTATCAATACTTTTGTCCACCACTGTATAAACAAAAAAACATGAATTATTACCAAAACTTTAAAGAGAGCTTAATTAAAATCAAATTTTACTAAATTCAACAAAAATTTTATAGAGTGCTAAATGAATCTAATCAACTTGCCGAATTAAATTTCCATTGTGTATCTCAAGTAATAAAGTTAGTGTTGATATAAAAGTATATTTTACTTCCTGCTCAAAGAGCTGAACTGTTATAAGTTAAAAGTGCTGAGCAGTGTAACAGTATGATTGATTCGTATCTCAAGGGTTAAATTTGGCAAGTTGATTAGATTCAATTGGTTTATAATTCCCTTGAAGTTTGAATTGTATGTTTATATAGAGTGCTTTTGGATCAATAGATCCAATGTCAATTATCACTTCAAAAATGAGCAAGAATAAAAAAACATAGAATACATATATTTAAAAATTACAATAATTACAATAAAAAAATTATAACAAATTATAAAGTATTAATAATACAATACTTCAACAAACAATTCAAGCAGGAATAATACAGGGTAGGCCAAGATAAACCGAACCTGACATGGGAGAAGATAGGGAGAGAGGGTTTGGTTTATCTTGGCCCATCCTATATAATTTATTATTAATTCTAATTAAGCTTCTTTTAATATTTTAAATTATTTTGAACAAAAAATGAAGAAATTATTAAAACCATCTGTAATTTGAATAATCATATATTTAGTTTTTAAGTTTTATCAAAATTAAAAAGATATCTTCCATACCTGTGATTCATGATTCCACACATGGACATTTCCATTATATAAACTTGCAAGCATCCAAGGTTCAGAAGGATGCAAATCCACACATTTTACTCTATCAGATCGAGCTAACAATTTTCTTTTTACATCCAATTTCAGAGGCTAAATAAAAACAATGATTATAAAATAAAGTATATACTATATAATTATAATTAATGAAGGAAAAACTCTTTCAGTAGGAAACAATAATTAATGATGAATAATTATAATGTAAAATGATTTATAATTTCAAATGAGTAATATTAACTAACTTTTCATATTTGTAAAAAAGTCCTACAATATTTAAACCTTTTTATCTTTAAAGGAATTCAATTTAATTTCCAATTTATCTCCAAAATACTTATTTATTTATATACATAAAAAAGATACAAAAATAAAATTATATACAGAAAAATCCATTGTTGAGTTAACTTCTGATCTGTCAAAGTTTGTATAAGAAAAACTGATTAATAATTCATTTGATATTTTTCTAATATAATATGGAATAGTGATTCTCATGAAAAATATTATTATGGCTACAATGATTCAACATTCTATAATTTTATTTTCAATTATTTGTGTTTATAGCAATATAAGCAAACATTGTATCAATAGTTGATTTTAAATATTATATATACAGACACACTTCAAATTACATAAGTGGACTGTTTCACAAAACCATATATAAGTCAAAACCTACATATATCAGTGTACGACAAAGTGGCTAACTGTCACCAAACTTAGCTCTTCTGTAGTCTTGATGTCTGATCTGGGAATTGGCAATGACAATGGTCAAGTTGCCTAATCTGTAGTTAAGTGCCTTAGTAGTCCAGTCAATGACCAAGAACTTCATTAAAAAAAAAAAAATACATGAATCTTCAAAACATGTTAGTTGAATCTGGGAGAACAGTCCTAAATCACACACTATAGAATGGTAATAGAATTCCTCTTGGGCATTCATCCTTTGCATTTGTTTGTTGAGGCAAGTGCCCAGGAGGGTTATTATAGGCTCCATTCTTGTGGGAGAAGAATTTTTTGGACCCGCAAAGTGGTGCATTCATCTTTTGAATGGGACAGATCCCACAGTAACATTCTTGAAATGATTAAGGATCACATGGTGCCTAGATTTAACTTCAAACCCTTCACTGTTGTTTTTCCCAGTTTGAGAGCTGGGGAGGGGGATTTGGGTGCAGTATCGAGAGTGGATTGATTTGGTTTACGGATGGTTCTAAAACCTTAGAATCCTTTGAAAGCAGTTTTGTTAATATTTATTAAGACAAAGACAAAGCTAGCCTCAAAGAGGAAACCCACAATATATAGACACTTTAGGAACAATAAGGACAATACTGAGAATAAAGACAAACCAGGAGTGTGCATAGTCCCGACAATGAACTTAGAAGATAAAAAAGAAGAGTATATAGGAATGACAACAAGATCGCTAAAAATGAGGCTACAAGAGCACAAGACAGATATAAAAGCTGCCAAAATGAACACAGCATTAAGCAGAAAGGTATACGAAGAAAATATCAAAGTGGAGTGGGAAGAAGCAAAGATAATAAGACTGTATAGTACCAAAAATGAGGGCTTGTTTAATGAAACGCTAGAAATTATCAGATATTCAAAAAGTGGAAACGTGATAAATGAATATCTGAGTAAAGAGCTAGCCATATCGTGGAAATATGCCCTAAAAGAGAAGCTATTTAAATGAGAGAGAATCATTTAATTTTTATAATCAACTAAAATCTTAGCCTGAAATATAAGTAAAAAAACAAATAAACAATAAAGCAAAATAAATATAATTGTGCATCATAATTTAGGTCTCTATGGCAACGTGAAAAACGAAACTTGGTTTTTTAGAATAGTTTCAGTAATTGTTCTAATAATATTTTTGTTCAAAAACTTTTTCGTATAATCAGTATATGTATGAAGAATTAACTGAAGAGGGTCGAATTAAAAACATTGTTTTTAATAAAATAGAGTTTAATTAATTTTAAAGATTTAAACATAGCAGTTAAGCTAAGAACCTAAGTAATGAAATTTCATTTTGAAATTTCAGAAAATTTTGAAAATTCTTCAAGAATTTTAATTATGATGATAGCAATGCTCTATCAACCAATATAATGTAAAATTAAACAATCAGTTAACATATTATGATGGTATTTCAATATAGTAGTGATTACACCAAAAAACCCTCACTTTATAATTAGAGGTTTCATTCAAATCTGTAAAATAAACTTCTAATTAGTTCAATTGTAAAATATATTACAAAATACAGCACAAAGTTATTTCGGTACTTTTGGAGGCAAAAACAGCAGCAGTATCCAAGTTACAAACAAAACTTATGTACAAAGTAATTTGAGGCACACATGCACCAAAGTTTTGTAAGAACAAAAAAGAAGAAATCAATAGAAAGAGCTTTATATAAATGAAAATGAATAAGAGAAATTATATTCAGCTTCATTAGATTATTCTTGTACTTTATTATTAATGTAATTACTACATACCTATACAAAATATTTTGTTTTTCTGAATGTGAATTTTCATCAATATTTTCTTCCATATTTAATTCGATATCACTTTCAAGAGTGTTGTTATCTTCTGCTGTGTCTGCTTCTTCTATGGTGATGGGATTTATGTTACTAAAGGAACTAAATAAATTTTATTTTAAATACATTTTCTTAAAGAATATTGCATTAAAGATTATATATATCAAATACAACTTTTTTTAAATTATTAATTATAATTTAATTTATTAATTTTAAATTTTCAATAAATAAAAATAAAAATAAGCTGCTCTTTGAGATAATATAATAATAAACGAAACTATAGCACTTGTGAGCAGTCCAAAAAGTCTTTATTCACTACAAAACTTAACTTAGAGGAATGCTTTCGGCTATTTTAAAGCCATCATCAACTCATACATTATTCTTTTTAACAGATACGTTAAGGAACAACTGAGGAGTACTTCTGTTCTTGTTCTTTTTTAAAACAGATTTAAATTTAAAATACAGAAACGTCTGTTTAGAAATATCGCTAAAAAATCATTTCATAAAAGTTAAGAAAAAATAAAAATAAAAACTACAAAGCCTAGATTAGGAGTTGTTCGTTTTGATAAGCCTTCTCTAATGTGTTTTCTTTCAGTTATTTAGGGCGTATTTCCAGGCTGCTAGGAGCCCTTCTTTATCTCTTTCATTTACTACATTCTCGTGTTGGCTTTTTTTATATATGAGTAGTTTCTCCGTTGTGTATATTTCATCTGGGTGCACTACCATCTTAATAATCTCAGCTTCTTCCCACTTTATCATAACGTTTGCTTTGTATGCCCGTCTCGAAAGTGCTGTTGTTAAGTTTCTTGCACTGATATTTTGTCTATGCTCTTTTACCCCGTCTCTTAGGGTAAAAGAGCATAGACAAAATATTCTTTTCTTAGAGTAAAAGAGCATAGCAAAGAGCTTTCTTGTCGTAGCACCACTACATTCTCGTGTTGACTTTTTTTATATATGAGTAGTTTCTCTGTTGTGTATATTTCATCTGGGTGTGCTACTGTCTTTATAATCTCAGCCTCTTCCCACTTTATCATAACATTTGCTTCGTACACCCATCTTGAAAGTGCTGTTGTTAAGTTTCCTGCACTGATATTTTGTCTATGTTCTTTTACTCTGTCTATAGGAAACCAGGGGCAACCCCCCTAATAATCCCTAAATGGTCTAATGATGCTTGGAGATATAAGAAGGTGGCACTAAAAGCGTATATCAACAGGGCTAACACCCATTGCAGCAATAATATCCTAAGGAATAAGGAAATTAGAAACATAATCGATATAGCAATTAAGATTGGATATAGAGGCACTTGTGAGAAAACTACTGAAAGAGAACAATTCGACTAACAGGGTTAACAACCAAGAAGGACAGTCTTCTCCCCCAGAACCAAGAGATTACCAATAGATATGAAGTAATACCAGAAGCAATGAGAACCTCCAAAACTGTCAGAAGAATATTAGAAACACAAAAAGGAAGCCAGCCTGCAAAAGAGGAAGAACGATCTTTGAAGCTCTAAGTAATGTTAAAGATAATTACAGTAAAGAAGAAAGCTCAGGGATTTATAAGATACCGCTCCTGAACAATGATAAAAATAGGGAAGAAATATATACAGTGGGTGATCGGTTAACAAATTCCGTTCCAAGACAATGTTCGTTATCCGAATTGTTCGTTAACTGATCACTCGTGAATACTAGTACAGTGGGTGATCGGTTAACGAACATAATCCGTTCCTAGACAATATTCGTTTCCTTAATACATTAGGTGATCAGTTAATGAACATAATCCGTTCCAAGATAATGGATATATATATATATACAGAGGGTGATCGGTTAATGAACATAATTCGTTCCAAGAAAATGTTCGTTATCCAAATTGTTCTAACGAACATAATCCATTCCAAGATAATGTGCATTATCCAAATTGTTCATTAACCGATCATCGATTTACCATAGGTTTTTATGGGAATTTGATTAATTCATTTGATCATCGATTTACCATAGGATTTTATGGGAATTTGATTAATTCATTCCGGAGACCCAAAAAAGTCATCGATTTACCATAGGATTTTATGGGAATTTGATTAATTCGTTCCGAAGCATCGATTTACCATAGGTTTTAATGGGAATTTGATTAATTTGTTCCGGGGATCGATTTACCATAGGTTTTTATGGGAATTTGATTAATTCGTTCCGGAAACCCCGATTTACCATAGGATTTTATGGGAATTTGATTAATTCGTTCCGGAGATCTAAAAAATATAAATAAAACTTTTTATGGGAATTTGATTAATTCGTTCTGGAGACCCAAAAAAAAAAATAAATAAAAATTATATAATTTCTTACTACGTTTATTTATATGTAATAACAATAATATATGCATACGTAGTCTTGCATTTTCATCTATTATATTTATTTTCCGATAAAGTATCTGCCCAATAACCACCTTCACTAACACTTTTAACTTTTTTTGGAGCCATAAGAGATAAATTTAATTAAATATATTGTGTGCTCTCGTACCAGTAATTTTCAGGTAAAATACACAAGACAATACTAGACAGACAACTGACACACAGAGGAGAGTGCATCCTATTACATACAATATTGGCGACGCACTGTCGGCATATTAATGTAAATATCCATTCTTTTCTAAAACTTAAAGTAAATATCATGTTGGTAAAATATACACAACAAAATAAAGAAAAAATTAAAATATCAACACTTGTTGTTTGGACTCTACTGTATCCACGTGAGCTGGGCAAACAGGATTTCTGTTGGGTTCGTGTGTTCGTGAACCGAAGCATCATTCGTGAAGCGAAGCAAAATTTGTTCGCAAATGGTGTTCGTAGACCGATTTGTTTGTGGACAGAGACATTCGTGAACCGAGGTATCACTGTATATTAAAAAACTTCTTACTTTATTTATTAAATAAAAACAAACAATAAGCCAAAAATTATCTTAAGATAATTTTTGGCTTATTGTTTGCTTTTATCTGATAGAATATTATTTGGTTGAAGAAAAAGTTTTGATTTTATTCTTAAAGAAAAGAATTCTGAAAATTATCATAAATCTCGGGTACGAGATAGCTATATGCTCGTACCTAGTACATATATCCAAAATTCCGATATGTTTACGAGAATTCTCACACATATGACAACCTTGCCATACACTTCTCAGGTGATGACATTACATGCTTAGCACGCATGTCCTAATCAGTTGAAGGCGGCCGTTAAGACAATAAAATATATACAATCTATATAATAACAAGAATATATTGCATATAAAGTTTTGTATTTTTTAACTGAATAATTTTTAATTATAATATGAAAAAATTTAATTTATATTTTTACAAAGAAATAAATATCTCTATGAAATAAAGATCAACTTACTAAACTGCTATATTTTCTGTATTACAGTTCCAACACAAGCACATCAAAGCAGTGAAAATAACTCAATTTATTGCGAA
This sequence comes from Olivierus martensii, assembly GCA_000484575.1. Lineage (NCBI taxonomy): Eukaryota > Metazoa > Arthropoda > Arachnida > Scorpiones > Buthidae > Olivierus > Olivierus martensii. Next base: position 41,931 of record AYEL01060041.1, on the reverse strand, counting down.
ATTACAAAAACGTTTTCGGTATTACATTACCATCATCAGTTGCACATTTAGTTAAAAAGAACAGAACAAAGGAACAGTTTTTTAAAATTCAACAGTGCATTCGAAAGAGGAAAATGCTCACGTTATAAAAAATATACAGGACCATAAAGCATTACCAATTGCGGAAAAAATTGAAATCTTAAGAAATAGCCTAACTGAAAATATTAATAATATCAGGCAAGCAGATAATTTGAGTATAGCCTGGAAATATGCTATACATAATAATAATTAATTGGTACTATTATTCCTTCCCCATATTTGTGAATTAATCTAACTTCGTATATTTACTTGGTTTTATTTTACTTAGTTGTTTACATATTTTTCTCTTTCGAATTTACTGTTGAATTTTAAAAACCTGTTCCTTTGTTCTGTTCTTTTTAACTAAATGTGCAACTGATGATGGTAATGTAATACCGAAAACGTTTTTGTAATTTCGCAATAAATTGAGTTATTTTCACTGCTTTGATGTGCTTGTGTTGGAACTGTTATCTCTATGAATTCAAGATGGCAGATGATCAGACATCGCAGGCCACATTTCGAGGGTTTGAGGGCTGCATTTGGCCCGCGGACTGCACTTTGGGAACCCCTGCCTTAGAGGATCTAGATTTGATTCTCACACCTGTAGTTTTTCAGGATAGTTCCAGGCCTGGTCTGCTATCTACATCAGTGTGTCGATTATCCAAACTAATTGGGACCAAGGGTATTCGGATAAACAATTTTTTCGGATAATCGATCTGATAGAAAAATAAGAAAAAACACAATGTAAAAAATACAAAACAAATTTCAAATACATATGTTTTACTCATTCAGCCTAAACCAGTATGCACTAGTGCATGACGTTTTCAAATGAGTTTGGCTATCCTTGTTCTGTTCTCATTCATGAGATTAAACAAGTTTGATAATTTTAACTGGTTTATTATATTGCATAGTATAAACAGGGTTTAACTAGGGCTATGTGAATTTTAACTGGTTTATTATATTGCATAGTGTAAACAGGGTTTAACTAGGGCTATGTGATTTTCAATTGTGATATGCAACAGTATCCACCAATATTCGATACAAACTAAGTTATAAAAACAATACAGTCAATGTGCATAACAGAAGCTTATACCCAATTCACACGGTACAAAGTAAGCGGGCTTAATTCTTAAACCGACTTATTTTAAGCCAGTTTTCAACAAACCGGATTTATTAGTCGTTCACACTAGTTAAACTAAACAGGTTTACTTATAACCACCTTAAAACAATTACATCGCACCCATGTGTTCAAACATCTCATTATAAATTATGCTATATATAGTTACAACCGAAGATCGCGTGAAGTCACTATCAGTTGAGAGTGAGACGGAGTATAGTGCTGGGGATCCTGTTGGGGGTGCACAATAAACCATTGGTGGTCGTAGTGCTAGGGCTGTGAAATGTACTCCCTTTCCTACATCTACATGGTAATAGAATGATGAGAGTATTTATGGATTTCTCGCTACTAATGTTTAATAGGATACTATATATTATCTTAATAAACATAACAAACACAAAACTACAAGAATCAGACATAAAAAAAGGAAGCATTCCATATATCACACTATTGGTTAGGGACTCGAACCCATGGAATTGCATTAATCAATAACAGAATTTACCAATTACATCACTATCATAAATACAAATGATCATAAGTTAAGATAATCATAAATCAAGGATTATCTGCATATTATTTTTTTACTTTTATACAGGATGTCTATAAAAGATTTGTACCATAACAATATTTAATAATTCTGAATGTAATAACATAATTATGTATCATTTTCAGCTTGTTACAAAAACTCCAAAAGTTTTATTTGATATATTCATTTATTGCAAAAACTACTCATAAGAAGAACTGGCATTGACAGAACAAAAGATGGCGTCTACCATAAAGAAATCACAGTGTATAGTAGGGCTTGCCGAAACAAAATCACCAATCACTGTTCAGAGAACAGTGAACCATGGCACTTGTAACTGATATGATGCCACTTGCACAGATTTCAATGGGCTTCGAAGATAAGCTACTCTGATTTTTTCTATTGCCTTGTCTAATGCACTGGGCCATCCACTGCTCTTCCTTTTCAGTACTGATCCAGTCTCCAAAAAGAATTTCATCCAGGCATTAATCAACCATTTATCTGATGATTGTTCACTGTAAGTTAATCAGTATCTCCTCTGAACAAGTGATTGTTTTGATTTTGTTTTGGCAAGCCATACAACACACTGTGCTTTCTCTTACCATATAATAACATTCTATGGTAGACACCATCTTTTGTTCTGTTGATGCCAGTTCCTCTTATGAGTAGTTTCTGCAATAAACAAATATATCAGATAAAACTTTTGGAGTTTCTTTGTAACATGCTGAAAATGATACATGATTATATTATTAAGTTCAAAAGTTATTAAATATTGATATGATACAAATATTTTATGGACACCCAGTATTTTAGTTCCTATATTTAAAATTGATATTCTTGCTAATAAATTTACATATCATAAATAAAACAGGATAAATAACTACCTATTTGCTGATACAACTGAAAATTGATAATGAATGACAGACTTTCTCCAACTTATGTAGATCCATACTTATGCTACGTTTCCACGAGACAGTTGATTGTGATTAAATATTTGATTGAGATTAAGTTTATACATGTAAATGCGAACCTGATTTACTGATCATGATTAAACTGATCAGTAACTTAACCAAGTTTCCAGAACTTGTTTAATTGCCTTTCTACTTGATTATTCTCCGCAGTCTGCTACATCAGGAAGAAAACAAGTTTAAAATGGCGGATCACTCTGCTATGTCGAAATTGTAAAAGACGTAATAATAATTGGTCTGATAAGGAAATTATATCGCTTTGCAGTGTTTGGAAAGAATATTTAAATGATCTTTGATCACAAAAATGTAATTCTACCGTCTACGAAAAGATAAATAAAACACTCCTTAAAAGAATTAAAATAACAGATGAATATTTCAATATTTCCTCTTGTAAATGATCATTTTGTGCATTTAATAGTAAATATTCAATCAAACGCTCCGTTTCATATCTTAATAATAATGACATATTGAATCAGTCTCGATGAAAACATTCGAATCATCCATTATTAACGAAAGGTCCTACCAGAAACGAAATCAGTGACAATTTGTCATAACCTGTTTAATTGTCAGCACGTGTAAACACCACTTTTATCATGGAGAAAGACAATTGCAATCAACTTTAACACCAGTTAAGTTAACTGTGATTAACTGTCCCGTGGAAATATAGCATTACATAGCAATTCCTTGACTTACAAAAAAATATACTGATTGATGCAGATAAAGTTACAATGTAGATATAAGCATTTTTTTCTAATTTCATCATTTATCATATGTAGAAGCATAGCTCATTATTGTAGTGATTACATTTCAGACCATTGCTGCAAAGCGAATTGCTGCCTTTTTTATTTGCTAATATGTATAAGCCTAAAAACATATTTACACTATTTTTTATTAAGTGCACAATAGTACTAGGCCTAAAATATTCAACCAAATGGCTGAATTTTAAAGAATTTTCATATCACCTAGGAGGATTCAGATTTGATTCCAGATCTCATACTTTCAGTTTATCAGGATGGCTCCTGGCTCAGCCAATGTATGTGTTAATTTACATTTTATATATTTATTCTAAGTGTTATTTTATAGAAAATTTTCATTTTGATATATAAAATAAAACACGGAATATAACTGAGAAGTGCCACAAAGTGAGGAATGCCTGTTCATGTGTTTATTAAGTTAGTTTTAATTAACAAGTTGTGTCCATATCCAGACCACTTCTGAAAAATTGGACTTATGTTCTTATTTTTTTTATATATTTTTAATGTTATGTCTTTATGATACACTAATGCTATATAAGGTATGCTCTGTTATATGTATGTTTCAACTTATATGAAATTTTCTGAATAAATTATTTATGTAATATGGAGATTTTCTATATTTGATTTTAAACATATTCCCAATTTATACAGCATCATTTATGAATAATACATATATCACAGATTTTATGAAAATAAAAGATTATTATTTATTTATTTTCATATTTATTGTTATTTTAATAGTAGACTTATTATCAAAATAATGAATTAAATAAAAATTATCATTTATTGATGCTGATTTTGTTTATAAATCTGCAATATTTATGCTATCTACAAAAATATACAGGATTACAAATGCAACAATCTTAATTAAAATAAATAAAAATTGTTTATAATAATTATCATTTGTTTTGCTAATTAAATAATATAACATCCAATCAAACTACAAAATAGATCTGGTTATAAAATAATTTGATTATTATTATTTATATGATGAAATTAATTTTAAATTTGTTAAGAGAGAATTTTAAATATACTATATTATAATATTTCAAATATCATGTAAATTTCTCTGACTGATAATTCTGAAAATTCTCTAAAAGATTATTTGAAGAATATATTATTAAATAACAATAAAAATCCAATAATCCAGAATCTGATGTTTCAGTATTCAGGATAGTCCAACATAAAAATGTGTGATATGTGTATTGATAAAATCATAATAATTTTTAAAATTCCAGTGAAAATTGACACTTATATAGATGATGATTAAAAACATTATAAGAAAATAATTTTAATAATACATAAATGCACTATCAGCAGTAGAGACACCATAACTTAAAAATTTTAATTATAATAAACATTACATTCTTAGAATGAAAGGCTGTTATAGAATGTCTCTGTTATTGGTAACAGTATGTGATAACCTGAAGATGGCTTTAATTAGCCAAAAATGTTTGTTATAAATAAAATTTTTTAGTTATCGTGTCTCTACTGCTGATAGTGCATTTATGTATTATTAAATTTGTTTAAGAGTGTAAGCAGTTAATTATTTAGTAAATGAAAATAATTTTCGAAATTTTCTCAAAATCCTATACAAATTTCACATAAAACCATTAAAAGTTAAAAATATATTTAAAGAATAATTGCATTTTAAATAATTTAAAAATTATTTAATTAATTGACATAAGATTTTTGATATATTATAAGTAATATTTATCATATTACTTTTCCATCTAATTTAAATATATATTTCCAATATTAAAATATATACATTAGAAATATTTTGTAATATTTAAAATTTACTATAATTTGAATAATTATGGAATTTTATCAAATAATTAAAAAAATTTACAATATCCTAATATCAAAGAAGGTCCAATAGTTCCATTTTACTCAATTCTGAGATGCCAGATTATAGGATTTTTATTGTATAAGATTATAGGTTATGGTGTTCCAAACTATGTTGATACATCAAAATAATAAACAGGGAAATTTTATTCAATTTATACATCTAGATAATATTTTATTCATTTTGTCCATAATAATATTGATCTACATTAATGTTTGCCATGAATTGTTAGCTGCTAGGCATTTTTAAATTTATCATTCAATGTGTTTTGTGAATAACTTAATTGTTTAATATGTTGCTTAAATCATCAAATAAAAATTACACTATCAATTTGGTTTTACATTCTATACAATGCACAACACTAATTATTATATACAAATTAATATTAGATTAGGAACTGGCACAAATAATATATCAATCGATATTTTCTATATTTAGTTAATTCATAAGAAGCTAACATACTACAAATAATCCTGCATTTAATTTATTTCTAATGATTAAACAAAACTTCATTTAAATAAATCCAAAATTTTGTCTTCAGAATCTGCTTATATATTCCTTTTATAAAATATAACTGAATATATTGAATAGCAATACATCTGATTTACAATGTTTCTTTCAATATATGCTGTAGTTTATAATAACATATCTGGAATTTATTTATGAGACTACATGTACATTAATAAAAATATAAAATTTCATGATAATTATAATTGATAGAAGTGAAACTTGTTTATTAGTTATTTTATAGAAATCAAAAATTTATAGCCTATGTTTATATGAAAAACTATTGAAAATAACAAAATAGAATCTTAGATGGAATGAAAGAGAATAATAATTGGGTAAGATTTTTTAAATTGTTAAATTAAACAAAAAGCAAATATAATTTTAGGGATTTGATAAAAAAAATATGATAAAAACTAGTACTGTATTCAAAACTGCTGTTTTTAAGATATGCATACTGTTTCATAAGAATCGTTCAATACAGTGTAAATCACACATTTAATTACATTCCAATAATGATGAATCTTTAATTCACTAATGAATGAATCATTATTCCAGTATTCTGTAATTTGTACACCTTAAAAACAATAATGATCTGATATCTGGTTCTTTTCTAAATATTGATCTATTAGCTGACATTTTTCAAATGGTACAAATATTATCATGGCTTAACATTTGTAAAATTGCATCAATAATTAGATATAAAGAATACAGTAGAGTAAAAAAAATATAGATAGCATTGGTACAGAAAAGATTTGATGGAACATGATTTAAAAGGCAAATGAAAAATTGAATAATTTCAAATAAGAAAAGATATACTTATAATAATTAAATAAGAAATTGGACATTTAACCTATAAAAATAAATTGATCAATATAAAATCAACAAAAACATATTGTATAATTAATGGTTAATAATACTTAATGATGATAATGATTTTCTTAGATTTTTATAAAGAATATTTTTATATTTAAAAACATGTCTAGTATAAAATCAATCTACAATCCTAAAAATATACAGAAATTTATTAAATATTTATTTATTTTTTTTATTTGATTACAATATAATAAGTTATTTTAACTAAAAATTAATAATGATAATAATCCAATAAGGCCTAACCATTTATAATATACTAAAAACTCTTTAAATTAGGGATAAATCCAAAGGATAGAAACTATTACCATTATATTTTAATATAGTGATGTTCTGATTTAACTAAATATAATAATATATTTGTAATTATTATACAAAACGAATAAATTTCAAATTTTCTTTTAACATCAACTCGCCATTAGTGACGTGGCTTATGACGTTGAGCAAACTCGGAGCAAACTGAGCATGCTCCATAAATGTTACATAGAGTAAGATGGCGGTTGTTTCTTTTGAGTATGTTTGTTTTTATTTTTGAAGCTGTAAAATGCAAATATCTAATTTGATTCCAGCGCGTTTTTTAACCATAATTAGTCATTTTGTTATGGTAACAACTATTCTTTGGGCAAGGGTAAGTAATTAATTTATATATATAGACACAATAGTGTTTAGACACGTGTTCGTAGAATGAAAACATTTACGGTAATCAATGATGACTATAATAGTGATTTCATATAGGAATTATCCAATTAAACTTAAACCCAATATGTCAAAATTTTATTTAAACATATTAAAAAGTTGCATAATAATTAAACGGCAAGATTCTAGTTTAACCATAGCACTCGGATATATGATAAGCGGCCGTCGTCACTTCGAAATTATATTCTTAGTTTTTGATTATATGATAGATTCTAATAAAACATCTTTTATATTCTTAGTTTTTGATTATATTATAGATTCTAATAAAAATATCTTGATAGCCTAGATAGTTTTCGGGTGAATCTTTTAATATAAGGAATTGTCGCTTCGTATTTTATACATCAGTCGGTGGGCGGCGAATCTTCAATTCTCTAATGTATAGATCCGCGTGCTATGGATAAACTAGAATCCTACCCTAGTAAATACGAATTTATAGTACGTACTTGCTTTGTTAGTTTCAAACAGTTCAATACAGAGTATTTCCTTCAATTGCACGAATACATCATTCAATATTTTTGCTGTAGTACTTCAAGAATGAGTGGGTGGGTTTTGTATTTATAAATACGATCCGAATAAAAATATGTTTGTGGAGTATTTAAAAATCAGGTAGAATAAACTCAAGAAATAATGCAATCATTAAATAATTCATATAGCAGGCTCTTTGTAAAATTTGCAGTGTGAATAATTAACCCACTGTTGGAAGTTTACATTATCGCCATCCTAATAAAAATAGCACCATCGAAAGTTCATGATTAGTATAGAAAACTTTACCAAAGAACCATACCTCTATCTGTAACAGTTACGTAATTATAGCAGTTCAAAGTTTTATACCTTTCGGGACGTCACTTCTGACGATGACGGTTGCTTTGCCAAGCGCATCTCGTCGCAATGGCCTTCGCGTCGTGTTGCCAGGATCGCTGCATCGCAAGGATGGCACGATGCAACTTCAGTCTTCCCCGATGATAACATATCGGTCACGTGATACAGCGTCACCACTATCATATCTCAAATTCAATAAGGTATATTTATTTGAAACATCGCTGTTATCTGTGGCTGTCGTGTCATCTAATTTCAAATCCAATAGCACTTAACTTAAAAATATATTTAATTTCTTTGAAACTTCCATCATGATCAAAATACTCTTCCACACTATCTAATAAATATTATAGAATATAATCGTCTTCTAATATATTTCACTTATAAGATGAAAAACAGCGGCAAACAGATTAACTACTACTGAAATCTTCCCTCACGTGGAACTGATTGTTGTTTTCAATCCACGTGCTATTCAAACTGATTTTGGGCATGCGTAAAATGTTTCCACTCTGACTCATTTCAATGCTGACTTGGTGAGATGTGTTGGCATCTCGTGATCAATTATCATAAACATAGTATATTTTTTTTAATAATAATAAAAGTAAAATTATTTTAAATCAATATTAAACCAATCGTTTCTCAGTTTTACTTAAATAATTATTTTGGTACCATTATAAGCATTTTAAAAAGTGTAGTCTGACCAGAATAGGACGACAGCTTAGATCAGTCATACTCAATTTTTTTTTTCCCAAGCCACATACATTTATTTGCTACATTAAGCGGCCGCAACGTGCTATATCAGCAGTCTGTGCAACACTTTGTAGTTGTTGCAATGATTTCTCGAAGAAAGCTAATTTTTCATGTCTTATTAAAGACTCGTGATCAAAAGTGTCATTAAATGATTTATGTTTTATAATATAATGATGATCAATGTTATATTATTTTAAGAAGATACTTTCTTTACAAATCAAAACAATCTTTTTTATTCAACATAAAATATTCTTCTTCCCAGTTATCTTGAAGACATTATTATGGGTGTTTAAATTATAGTTTGATATAAAATAGTACATTACAAAACAATTAAAATTTTTTCGTGTTATTTATGATAAACAAAATTATAATATATACTTATATTATAAAAAATTATTAATAAGGGATTTATGGTAATTTATAAATCACTATAAATCCCTTATAATTTAATCGGCAATCAGTTTTTGCTGTTAATTTCAAGATTTTAAAAATTTTAATTTATGACTGCATTTCGGGCCGCGTGTGAAACCCTCTTTAATTGGTGCAAGAAAAACAATCATAAAACTTATTGTCAAACATCTGGAAGCTGGATGATTCTGAACAAGAAATTATAGGAATTAAATGGACTGACGGAATTTCAATTCTCTTTAGTTCTTCTGATCGTGGGAAAATTTTGTTATATTTATAAATAAATTAAAATTTATTTGTTATTGGCTAGTCTGTTTTCCGTCGGTATTACAGATGAAATATATTAAACTATTATATTCTATAACATGTACAGAACACTTATTGATCATGAGGAAAGGGAAGTTTCAAAGAAATTTCATATTTTTTTAAATTAATTTTAATTGAATTTAAAATATGTGACAACAACAATAATGGATCACGTGATACTAACACATCTCACCATTGAAATGAGACAGAGTGGAAACATTCTACCCATGCCCAAAATCAGTTTGAATAGCATGTGGATTAAAAACAACAATCAGTTCCACATGGTTAATCTGTTTGCCACCATTTTTCATCTTATAAGTGAAATATGTTAGAAGATGATTATATTCTATAATATTTATTAGATAGTGTGGAAGAGTGTTTTGATCATGATGGAAGTTTCAAAGAAATTAAATATATTTTTAAGTTAAGTGCTATTGGATTTGAAATGAGACGACACGACAGTGATGTTTCAAATAAATATACTGTTATTGGATTTGAGATATGAAATATGATGATGGCGATCCTGGATCACGTGACCGACATCTTATCATCGGGGATGACTGAAGTTGGAGACTTTCTATGCATGCGCAACAGTTTGAGTACGCACCATCCTTGCGATGCAGCAATCCTGGCGACACGACACAAAGGCCATTGCGACGAGACGCGCTTCGGAGAGCAGCCGCCATCGCCGGAAGTGACGTCCCGAAAGGTAAAAAACTTTGAACCGCTATAATTACGTAACTGTCACCGATAGAGGTATGGTTCTTTGGTAAAGTTTTCTATACTAATCATGAACTTTCGATCAGTGCTATTTTTATTAAGATGGCAGTAATGTAAACTTCTACCATTAGCTACCCTAATTTCTTTCATTTATTTCAAATATTACAATAATCTGTGGTATAATAATACAATATCTCTCAGTAGTCAGTTTCATTAATTAAAGAAAATTGGAATTATTATTGATTTCCAATAGCAAATTTGAGTGTTTTGGCTATATCAAGCTTCATGTAAAAAACTTAAATTAAATATATACATTCACTTTTGAGCTGTGTGATAAATAGATATAATTGTGTATTGTATTTGTTCAAGATGCATTCAGCATGGATTCTCCTTATACAAATACAGTATTATATACTACAGTAAATATACTAGTGTGCATTGAATATGCACACTAGTATATTTACTGTAGTATATCACTTTTATTCACTTTTGACAGTGTACATATCATTAATCAGTGTATACACTTTCATGTATTTTATGTGCACACTAAACAACTCTGTTATAGTCTACATTGTATATCAAAATGTTTCCTCTATAGTTGAAGTATCAATGGATGCCATTTTTATTCATACTATTCATTCTTCATCAGACACATACAGTACACGAACTGTTGGTGTAGTCTGATGTTATATATATATTAATGTATTTCATATCTCCATAACAAATGTGTCTATAATGTAATTTATAATTAAGCAGATAATGTCTTGTTATATATAATAAACAATAATTTGTATGAAAATGAATCTTTTATACTATTATAATATTAATAAATAATTTATTGAGATATTAATTACCAAATATTTTTGATTTATTTTCGTTTTTACAATAATTTCTAATTATATATTATCAGGATGAAAATGTAAAAGCATGCCTCCCTTGGACATATACTGAGGAAGAATATAACCGTAAAGACAATCAGTGAGTATAAAAAGTGATAAATGTTCTCATATATTGTATTAGAATGATGATATTTAATTTTAACCTAAACCAATGAATTAATTAATTTTCTATTTTAATAGGTTGATAATTGGATTAAGTTTAGCAATTGTATTTGTGGGTATTGAATTAATAGGATTTCTTTCTGGAATTAGTATGTTTTTTCCATCTCAAAGTTTATTATGTATCCTTTTCCTGTTATTTTAACTAATAATAAAATACATATGTTGAAAAATAGTTGTTTGGAGTGATATAATATAGTTGGTCCTCTATTTACATGATTAATTAATCCCAAATATTTGCATGAAAGTTAAAAATCATGTAAATCTACTAATACTTGAATTTGGATATACAGACAGTACCATATAACATGTACTTATACAGCATAATTTCACTCTAACATGGTTAGAAAATTGTAGTAAATTGCACAAAAAAAGATATTTTTGCTTTTTCTGGTTAGAGAAAATCCTGTTGTTATGGGGATGTAATTTTTCAACATTTCTATTCTTTTATATGAATCCCTGCTGATGACTTGCTAGTTGTTATACAAAAAATTATTGGGAAATCCCTGTATACAAAATCTAGATGCTGCAGAAGAAAGTTCAGATGATGATGATATTCTGCAACAGAGAAAATAGTCTCATTTGATTATGCTTAGCAGTAATGAAAAGGAAAAAATTAAATAAATTTACATATATTATCTGATATACAGTATATGTATCACAGTTTACAAGACATTTGTTCAGTTATTAATATTTTTAATAAAAATTAAGTTTCCAATAATTATAAAAATAGTGTATTTTTATTAGCCATTGGAATGAAACACTTCTTTTTATATTTGTTCTTAGTCTCATTTTATTATTTGCATTATACAAGATTTTATGGGAACCTGTAGTCTGTATACTTAGCATTTTCCCCTAGAAAAATTGTTACACATGTCAATCTTTAAATCAGTAACAATAAACATAGAATATTTTGCTTAGTTCTTCCTATTTTAACAATATTTGCTAGCAATTAACAGAAAATCCAAACAAAATAGAATGACCAGTTAGTATACACAATAGAATCAGTAGATGTTAATTACATATTGAAATGAGGATAATTCATAGAATTCAAGGCCATCATGGAAACCATTTATAAGAAAATTTTAATTTGTTTAGAAATATAATAAATTTTTTATAATCATATAAATATAACCAAGAAATATAAAATCTTTTAGTCTTCACTTTAACTTATAATGCAGCTTTTTCCATCACATGATATTTTCATACATTAATTGGTCATTCTGGTCAGAGTACTATTTAAATGCTTATAATGTAATTAAAATAATTATTTTTAAAGTCTGTTAACTGATTGATTTACTTTTATTCAAATGTTTATCTCATTGATTGAAAATGAAGGGAAAACTCTTACAAGGAGAGGACTCGAGGGCCGGAAAACGGAATGAAATGAAATTTATTTCTGTAAGAGTTCTTGACTAGTACTAAAACACAGTAAAAGGCTAGAGGCCAATGGCTAGCCATTATGGAGAAAAATGACCTCGAAGAAAGACGCGACGAAAGTATACCAGTTCGTTATACTAATTAACAACGAGTTGGCGTGGCAGAGTGGTTAAGCGGCAAACTTCCATGCGGTCGGCCCGAGTTCTATTCCCGCTAGTTACATTTTTTTTTTGTTTATTCGTATTAGCAGAAATATGAATTGAAAAAGTTAAAAACAGCATTAATTAAATATATTTTTCTGTTTGTCTGCCATTTTGCTTGAATGATGGTTGCAATATTATATCTGTGCTAACTCGTACCAACAGCTAACAGTAAAACACAATGCTGTGCGTTTATAAACTGCTTTAATATGATCTGCAGTAGGGTTCTCACAGTCAACCTTCTTTTACTCGTACTCTAATGTAAAAAGCGGGTTCTTATTTCTTGCTAACATTTCAATTTTACTTGTTAATTATGATTATCACATAGGGGTGTGATAAAATTAACTGTTTTATGGTCTGGTTATTTCCTTTAAATTTTATTTTCGTGCATGCATCAGTGATGAAATATATTTAATTAATGCTGTTTTTAACCTTTTCAATTGATATTTCTGCTAATACGAATAAAAAAAAAAAAAATGTAACTAGCGGGAATAGAACTCGGGCCGACCGCATGGAAGTTTGCCGCTTAACCACGCTGCCACGCCAACTCGTTCTTAATTAGTATAACGAACTGGTATACTTTCGTCGCGTCTTTTTTCGAGGTCATTTTTCTCCATAATGGCTAGCCATTGGCCTCTAGCCTTTTACTGTGTTTTAGTACTAGTCAAGAACTCTTACAGAAATAAATTTCATTTCATTCCGTTTTCCGGCCCTCAAGTCCTCTCGTTGTAAGTATATAGAATATAACTACTATGTTATACAAAAGTTATCTACATATGAAAATTAGCATTCATCAGTGGAATGATTATATAAAAATAATAATGACCATAGATGTGAAAATATGAGGCCACAAATGATATTTAAAACAAAAATGTTTAATAAATTTTTAATTCATGTTTTATAAATATCAGTTATAAAAAATAGATTTACATATCCAGTTTTTTCTAAAAATTACAGACTTCAGAGACTTATTATATTAATAACATACAGTCTATAAGAAAACACAAGCTTTTAAAGCAGGTAGATCATAAAAAACAAACGAAAAAATGATCTTCTACCTGCTTTAAAGGCTTGTGTTTTCTTATAGACTGTATAAACTCCAGCAGGTATAGAATTAATTTTATTAAAAACATTTTTAAAAAGATTTATTTTCAGAATTTAAATAGTTAAATATAGTTTGCTTATGAAATACAAATTATTATATTTATTGTGAATTCATCGTTTGTCATAAAAAAAGAAAAAAAAAAAGAAAAACTATAAATAACTGACTTATAAAGTTAAAAATCATTCATTGAATCTCTATTTTACATACATCAGATTTTTTTAAATCTATCAAACAATTTTATGTATTTCTATTTACAGGCATACCCTAGAGTATGGCTCCAGACTGATGCCATAATTCAAAATTGTCCATAATTGAAACACTATCTTTTTCACTTATCAAAGTATGTAATGCACTGCAATTGCCATATATATGCACAAGTAACATAAATGAAGCATTTATAACTAAAAGAAATACTTTAAGCCTTATTTTGAAAAAGTAAGCTTTTTTCCCCCAAAAATTTTCTGCTGAAGAACCATAGTTCTAAATTAAACATTGAAACTTTGGGGAATGATGGCAATTCAAAATGTACATAATTCCAAAGTTAAGGAGCCAAAACTTGGAGTATGACTGTATTAGATTGAAATAAAGCCAGAAAATTAACAAAATTTCAAGTAAAATATAGGTATTTAGAATGTCAAGGTTAATGAGTTATGTTTACAATGAATTTAACAAGAAATTTTATTTTCTCTAAATTGCTATGTAAAGCAATTCCAAGGCTTTTGGGAGGAGGAATGAGAACAGAATTTTAATTAGAATTATTTTATATGGTGGATATAAAATTATTTGATTTTTATATAAGTTAATATTATTTAAGGAAAATTTATATTTTGAAAGATTATAGTTGATACTTTATTGATTGATACATTATGAATTTCTGGACAAGCCTTGTAATATTTTTGATTTATAATGCTTTGATTAAATTATTAATAAATAAAATTGCTTTCCCAACAATTGCTCACTATTTAAATATATTTTATTAACTAATCTAATCTCAGATAAATATAAATTTACTTCATTTATGTTTCCTTGATATTATTTCAGCTTTAATTGCTCATTCCAGTGCAACAATTGCTCTTGCATATTTCATTACAGATACATGGGATTGTGATCTTTATTGGTGGATATTTGGTTTCTGCAGTGCCTTACCAGTTTGTTCAGAAATAATACTGTTATTTGGAGTTCTGGTATTGAAGAAAACAATATAAAATATATATTTCTACATTTACACACATTTTAATAAGATACTTAAAATAATTTGGAATTATTAGATGTCACTTGATAATTACAGAGAAACTTTTCCATCTTCAAGTGATAAATTGCAAGCAATGATGATAATATCAAAGTATTATTTATTGATCATTTGTTGTTTTCAAAAAGTTACTTTAATAAATCATCACTTGACACTAAAAATTGCAAAGAAAATATTTTTGGCTCTTTTAACAAGCCATCATTAATATTTTTATATATAAAAATATTTTTGAAATAAATTGCTATTCTGGAATATTTTACAATTTAAACATTAATGTTTGTAACAGCAATATAATTTTTAAATATAATTAAATATGCATATGCATATTATAAATTGATATTTACTTTTTGTAATTATAATAATAGAAAATTAAGACAGTTTGACTTATTTAACTAATTGCAATGACTGCTCACAAAATCCAGTAAATATTGTATAGTATCACATACCTTTGTTATGCAATATACTTATGCCATTTCTGTATTTCATTTTAGTAATTTATCCATCTCTTCTTGATTATAATTGCAATTATAGTCATGAAATTTATAGAAAATAAGCTTTACTTTAATTAAATAAATTAAATATAAAATAATGTTCAATAATAATGATATAAGTTTTAAATAAAATTGAAAAAGAAAAGGAAAATATAAATATTTTATGTTTATGTGCATAACTATAATTTATTATTATATACATAAACTTAAGAAAATATTTTCATTTTCTCATTTTTTTTTTTAATTGTATTTAAAAATTATATTACTGTTATTGTACATTATTTTATATTTTGAATTTGTATTATAAACAATAAAAGATTAATGGTTTGCTAAAAAAACCAAAAACATTCCTTTGTGTTTAATGATGATTTATTAAAGTGACTTTTTGGAAATAGCATTTGATTTCTTTAAATATTAAAGATATAGTTCATTATTTAAATGTAATATGAAAAAATACAAACTATATCAGTAAATTGATAAGAAATTTACTAATTTTTCATTATGACTTTATATAATTATTACAGAAATAAAAAATGTTAAAAAAAGATATACATTTTATATAATTTACATAGCACATCTTCTTTAATTATAAAAATAATATTCATATAAAAGAATTTATCAATTCTTTAATAATCTGTTTAAATCCATTTATGATAAATAGAAAAACTATTATTACATAATAATATAAATTGAGTCTATTTCCAGCATTTGAAAATTCTTAGTTTTATTACTTGTGAAAGCCATATAAGTAAATTTACTTTATAATAATCAAAATAATCCCTGCCACAATGATTTAAAAGTATGATATTTAATATTAGATAAAATTAATTTCTATAAAAATTGCATAGCAAAATACAAAGACTTAAAAATCGTATAATGATAATTTAATATAAAATAATTTGCTGTGTTCAATTTATACAGTAAAATTTATATAAAATAGATGTGCTAGAGATAATTTTTGTTGTATATAACTTCATTCAAGATACCATTGAAAAATTTATAAATTCTATGTATAACCTTATAAGAAAGATACTTTTTATTATAATATCAAAAGGAATTATTAAAAAATTATTTTCTATTAAATTTTTTTTAATTCTCAAAATTTCTGATATGGTGCTGATTATTCTTGATATAACATATTCAATGCTTGATTGTCTAAAATAACTGTACTTATTGTATAATAATAATGGTACATATATTTGATAAATTAAAATGTAGTGCCAAATAAATAGTTTATATCATTTACCTTACAGTATTTCTCTATTGCAATGAAATTTGCATTTCATATCTATGTACAGTACACAATATTGAGTTTGCATGCAATTAAATCTATTATTTAAAATATTTCATCATATATTCATTACAAATAAAAATACAATGCATTAAATATTATATAATTACATTCTTATTTTAACAAAATTATTGCATTTCTAGTTAAACATAAAATTTCAGATATTATACATGCCCTGACAGTTTAACTATTTTAATAAAAATATAAAGCCTAATAAAATTTTTGTATGGCTAATTAGCACACTTATTGAAGATAACTATAAATCAAAATGGAATTAAAAATTAATTGATTATATAGTAAAATATTTTATTAAAATTAGAAATATTCTTTATGTAAATTTTTTAAGCATATAATTTTATGTTTAACATATTTTGTTTTACCTACATTATTCAATACTATTATAGACAAAACTAAACTATTTAGCATTTATTAGCAATACAGTTTATATGTAATAATTGCATGTTTGATTTTTCTAAATAAAATAAACTGTAAACATAAAAATGTATAAAAAAGATTTTGAAATTAAAATTATATCTAATCTAAAAATTTGTGATTCATTTGATATATACAATAAAAATTTAAATTGCTGTATTTTAAAAATATTTATAATTAATTTTAATTATATCCATTGGTGTTTTTTGTGTTAATTTAAAAAATATTTTAGATGTTAAAACTTTTACATAATCATCAATGTAATAATGTTATAGCAACATTATCAATAATGTCATATTTGTTATAATATTATTGATGATATTCAATTAATAACTATTGTAACATCATCATATACCAACTATTAGAATACAGCATTAAACTCTATAAATAAATAATGTTTTTAATTTTACTGTAATTTATATAAAATTTGATTTATGTAATAGTTCTAGGAATGTGCTAGTACTTCTTGAACAAGAAGTACTTGCACATTTTTATAATAATTAAATTGTTATAATCAATCAGTTTATATTTTTGCATCATTTGTCCATTAATAATGCTAACAGTATCTAAATATAATCTATAATCTTCTTGGAAAAATAACTTGTTCAATATAATATACATTTTATATAAAATTAAATGCAAAATAAATAAATATACATTACTATTTATAAAAATTGCAATACAATGAAGGAATTATACAATTAGAATGAAATTTATACCACATTTGCTAATAATGACATACACAAGTGGTTTAATTTTCAGAATACAACATTACTGGAAAAAAATCAGTATGAGTCTTTTTAACTAAATTTCACAATTTAGTTAAAAAATCAGTATCTTGTGAAGTTTCTATGAGCTGTTATACATCATGGCATCAAATTAAAGAGGCTTTAGATGTGTTCCTGGGGAATTGCTTGCATGTGAGCCTACAGTTCACTAATACTAGCTGTTGGAGGATTTTGATGGGCTAGTTGCCGAGTAAGCATATCCTATGTTCAATAGGTGACTTAGGAAGAAGCAACTCGGAAGAAGCAATATCTGCCATGCTGAGAAGAAGGCTTGAACATTCCTTGCAACATGTGATCAGGCATTGTTCTGCTGGAATATAGCATCAGGGTGCTCTGAAGAAAGGATATCATTTCTGCCTCTATAACTTCTCTAATGTAGTAGTTGCTATTGAGATTACTCTCAATTCTTAGCAGTCTCGATTGCAACTGGTACCAAATGACAGGGCCGGAGGAAGAGTTGTTAGTACCTTTATGCAAAAGAGTAATTGGCATCAAAAAAAAAGAAAACAAATCCTACATGATTTTATATACATTTTAATGTAAGTGCATTGATATATATATATATGTATATATAAACAGCATGGATAGTAATAATAAAATGGACTGTTCTGTTTTTGCAATGTGATGTGAAATAAGATCATGTAAACAGTGTAAGAAGACATAACTGAGAATATTTTAAGAGAAAACAAACCATAGGAAATTATAATTGACAAATTGCATTTTAAGAATTGTTTATTTTAATATATTTCCTTTTTTGTAGAAATAATGAATCAAGTCACATTAATTAATATTCGAAACATAATAAAAATATATTCTTAATTTTGCACTATTTTGATGCGCTTCTTGTATCGGTGCCCTTCATGCCTTGCTTACCACCAGCCCTGTCCAATGGCACGCCATACCATCAAGCCTATGATTTGGCCAGTATGATGCTCTACAATGCATATGCTGAAACATTGTGCTCACCATGATAGCTTCTAATTCGTATGTGCCAATCATTGTAGTCCAAGTTAAAACAAGACTCATTCAAAAACAGGACATGTTGCCAATCAGCAGACCATTCTCTGTGTTCATAAGTTCATTGTAGCCTGAGGTATCAATGAGTCATGGTCAAAGGGATTTGCCACAAAGGCTGCATGCAGTCAGACCTCTGTGAAGCAGAAGCCATTGAATTGTGGAATCAGACAATACCATACCTGTTGCAATATCCAATGTTTTGTACTAACATTTGTGATGAAGCTGAACAGTCCATTACTGCCATGCAGAAGAGATGTCTGTCAGTCTTGCTGTTGTCATATTTCATGTCTATTGCCAGATTTTCAATGCACCCAGTTCTTTTCAGTTCACTGCTTCCACACATACATCACTGTCATGCTGTTATGTCTGTGATGCAGCAATGTCAGTACAAAAATCCACCTTTATTCAGGTTGATCATTCATACATCACCAATACTAGAGAAGTGAGAAGAAGAATCCTCTGTGTGATCCAAGAGAAGTGAAGAATCCTCTAGGATTGGTATCACCAATCCTAGAGAAGTGTGTTGTGTGTCCATGAGATATGGTAACAGATGTCTAACTAATGAGAACACCCCTGAAATAATCCCAACCTCATGGAAGTGATGCTTGAAGAATGCCTTCTGACTTACCATCATTATTGGATTTTTTCATCTTCTTTTTTTATTTTTATTTGTAATTATTTTAGGTTCATGTACACATTTATTGAATTAATTCTCTTATGTTATTGTGCCAATATTTTCACATACATTTTGCAGTGCTTCGTTACTTTGTTATATGACGTATTTTAAAAACTCTTCTGTTTGATGTTTTTTGTACTCTGTTCTATGTTACATTGGGTTGTTCAGAAAGTAATTTCGTTTTTTTCATGAAAATGAACGACAATTTTTTATAGTATATAAATATTTTAATTAATTATATATTGACCATTTTGGTCCAACACACATTGACATCTTTCTGGTAGAATCATGATTCCATGCTCTTAGAATTTCTGATCTTTGTTTGCAAAAAACCAAACCAATGACATCCTCATTTAAACTAAATGTTTTGCTGTGTAAAGAATTCTGTAAAGACCGGAATAAGTAATAATCGGAGGGTGCCAGATATGGCGAATATGGTGGGTATGGTAGCGCACGCCATCCAAGTTGTAACAGCTTCTGGAAAGTCATCAAACTTCATATGAAGTTTGGCATTGTCATGATGAAACACTATACCTTTTCTGTTAATCAATTCTGGCCTTTTCTGTTTGATGGAATAACTCAATTTGTCCAATTGGTGGCAGTATTCTTCTAAATTAATTGTGGAATTGTTTGGAAGAAGCTCAAAAAAAAAAAAAAAAAAATTCCCCAGGGGCTTAGCTACCATAAAGCAAGATGATGCGAGGCATTGGGGCCATTTGGGCGATGTTAATAAACATATTGCAAAATGCACAATAATCTGAAAATTAATAGTTTTAAATATACGGTGAGTCAAAATCTCATGGAACGACCGTATTAACTCTTTCTGACCATATGTTTCCAATTGTGTAATATATTATACAGTTCTATTCTATTAGAATCAATTCCTTAGCTTCCAGGACTCAAATTTAGCACCAAATCATTATAATTGAAATTGAATGTCGTAGTTCTGTTTTTTACCAACAGAGTATCTTTCATTTTTCAAAATGTTATCAGAATATGGTGATTCCACCCACAGGAGCACATGTATATAATAATCCTCGTTTATAAGCTTGTAAATTATTTCTAACTTTTTTAAAATACTAGAAAGACAATAATTTAAAAATCAACTTATTCTGCTGATATATTCATGATTTTGAAATCTTTTTTTAATAGCTCTTTTTTTCAATAATAACACAAGATCATGTATTTTTTCAATACGTGATCTTGTTTTATATATTGAGCACAAAAAAGCAGCAAAAATGGATATCAAAGATCTTATTAATGATTTTGCAAATGCAAAGGCAAGAAGAAACAATTTTAATTTTGAAATTTCGTATTGTAACCTATCATACTTTTCTGTACTTTTATATTATTATTTCATAAAGTATATTTTTATATTTTTTTAAATTCTTTATTACAAGTTTTATATTTTTTGACGGGGCCCTTGGGCTACATTTGCATTAGGGCCAAAAATTTCTAGCTACGCCACTGTTTGAAATTCCATCAAACAAAGAACATAATTTTTTTGATAAATATGGGGTCTCGGAGTGCTTTTAGCCGATTCATTTCTTCTGCTCCACGATCGCTTGTATTCAGTTTAGTTGTAAACAATCCATTTTTCATCACCAGTTATGATCCACTTTAGAAAGGGATCATTTTCTTCACATTTGAGCATCATTTCACAGATGTCGATGCAATGGAGCAAATCTTTCTTTGAGAACATGTGGAACTCAAATATCAACGTTTCAACTGATCGTGAACAGTTGAATTCAATAAATTCAATCCTGTAGCAATTTCTCATGTTGTTATTTAGTGGTTTGCTTCAACCAATACCTTTATTTTGCCATCATCAGCTTCAACTAACTTTTCTGCACGTGGTGCATCTTTAATATCAAAATTGTCAGAATGAAATTTTGCAAACCAGTTTTGGCACTGGCATTCCGTTAACACATCTTCTCCCTACACTTCACATAACTTCTTTCTTGCTTGAACAGCATTCTTAATAAAAAAGCAAAATATGCCAAAAAATCTCCATTTTATTTTCCATTTTTGATTGGACACCAAAAAAATACAGCAATGAAAAAAAATGCACAGAATCAAAAAAATTTTTATACCTTGTAACATCAGCTGTTTCCATTTTATTTTCCATTTTTGATTGGACACCAAAAAAATACAGCAATGAAAAAAAATGCATAGAATCAAAAAAATTTTTATACCTTGTAACATCAGCTGTTGAAATTTACAATGACAATATGGTTTAGAATGAAATTGGTGGGTAAAAATACAACTAATGCCAATGGTGGGAAAAAAAAG
The DNA here is from genome assembly GCA_000484575.1 of Olivierus martensii. Lineage (NCBI taxonomy): Eukaryota > Metazoa > Arthropoda > Arachnida > Scorpiones > Buthidae > Olivierus > Olivierus martensii. The sequence continues at coordinate 19,610 of AYEL01060041.1, read as the reverse complement.
AAATTACTTTCCGAACAACCCAATATATTAGTGATGATCAACTATTTTAGGTTTCATGGCTACTTTTCATTTCAGAAATCACTGGCATACTACTACTTTATAGACTATACTATAGTCTATAAAGTAGACCGCCAGTGATTTCAAACAACAACAATTTTCGATACAGAAATTATGGCAGACCATGGTGGGCTACCTCTCACGGCTTGCCAGTCAGTTCATTGGCCACCTGTTCTATATATTCTCTGTGAATTGAAGATGGCTTACTTGGCTGAAAACATTTTTCTATATACAAAAATTGAAAACTTAGTAAACTTTTGTTTTGCCTAACTAGAAATGCTTTGATTTCCATGTTTTAAATATATATTTATTTAACGTTTTCACATATTCTGTATTCAGGCAGCTGCATAATTTTGCCAATTTTGAATTAATAATTTTAATTTTCTCATATTTGTAATTTTTATGCAAACTACTCTCTTATAAGTTATGTTATAGCTTATAAGAGAGTTTTCACTATAACTTCATGTGATCTGAACTTATTTTTGATTTTCTATAATCTATACATTTACTTAATTTAGCATTATTTCAATCTCATATCTGTTAATTTATTAAGGGTTCTTATATTTATTTATTTATTTATTTGATAAAATGTATAATTATATAATCATTCTTCAATCAACATCAGATTTTAAAAACTGACTTTAACTGAAACCAAAACCCTCTTAAGGCTACTGTTATTGGTGATAGGAGGTATATTTGGTAATTTTTCTCAACTAAACATTATTATATTGTTCAATAATGGAATGAAAAACAAAAGCATTATTTAATTGTAAATTTTAATTATAAAAAATGTTACATTACCTGTACTTACAAGTAAAGAAATTATTTAATAAAAGATAAAGTGAAATTCATAATTCCATGATTAGATTTTTAACATCACTTTCTAATCATAACTGGCATATCTACTCCAAGCTCCCACAGGTGGAGTGGCTATGGAACCTATGAAAATCACCAGATAGTATAGGATGGAGATTAATGTGTTGGTTCCTGAACCCACATATAAATTTTTCAAGTGAGGGGATCCAGATTTGATTCAGGATTCTCTAGATGAAAGCTGAAGTACTTCAAAATAGCCAATGCCATTTCATTTTAGTTATAATTTGTAAAAATAGCCATATGGTTGTATTGCATCAATTATTTTTACATATTACAGTACACTATAACATAATTTATGTAATTTTCTGTTGAATGGGGAAGGAACAATTCAAGTCACCAAATAACTTGGGTATTTTGAGAGACAACTAAATAGTTTCTCTTGTGGCCTGTCACAATTCTTCTGGTAGTATTCTTTTTTCTTTTCTCATGCTTTCCTGTATTCTTCTCATTTCATTTTTCATTCTTCAAAAGATTAATCATAGAGCATGTCCTCTATCTATTTCACCAAAATTAAAAGTTTAGGTTATTATTTTCGTTAATAAAAAATTTCATTTTCAATGTAATATTGTATATTCAAGTTAGCATTCATATTAGATGTAGTTTTCTTATTTTTTATTACTATTCTAGTTTCCATATCATTTCCTATCTCTTATACAGAGATACTCAAGAAAACAGGACTTTCTTCACTTTTGCTGTATTAATAATTATTTTTTGCTTATAATATTGGACAAAGCTTGACTAATTTTATTATTATTTTTTTTAATTTATATAAATGACTATTTAAAATATTTATTAAGTTCACAATGATTAAATTATTCTATATTCTTGTCTTATATTTTAAATTAAAAATATCATATACAAAGTAATTAAATCATCTGTTTATAACTAAGTAATAGCACTTCTTGCAGTTGTGTAGTTGCACTTATTGCTATTATTTAGTTATAGTTTTTAGTATGAAAAAGCAGTTAATTGGAAAGGATGCATCATCTGTTTATTCCGTGGGAGTGTAAAATTTGATCTCTTAAACATAGTTCTTCACAGAGGAACAAAATAAATTTCTCTCTTTTATTTTTCCAATAACTTTCACTTGGAATTGATGAATACAAGGGTAGTTGGATTACTGGAACTTTCCAAGTATGTTGAAATTTCTCAATATCTTTTTGTCTGATAAATTGTTGTTGTTCAAGATTCCATCTAATTAAAAAAAAAATATTATTAGTATAATATATTTTAAAAAATGAGAAAATTCATAAAATTATTTAAAAATTATAACTTAGCAAGATTATGCTAGATTTATAAAGATTGGCTATGAAATGAAATAAATTTTTAGATTATAAAAGCTAATTATGAAATAAAGACTCAGTCTGTAATCTGATTCCAGAAGGAATTAGAATCCAGATTCAGTCTGTAATTTATCTGAAGAGAATTTAGCACAAGATATAGAGAAATGTTAGAGAATTCAATCATTTTACAGATGGAGGTCTATTAGTGTGGACAGGAATCACTATCAATAACTGCAAGATCTCCACTTCTATAAGGGAGACATTCTGTTATAGAAATGAGATCCTTGAACTATATATTCTTCACTCAAGATGATGCCTGATATTCTTGAAAGATGAAGTACTGTTTTCATTTCTCCTCCTCAAAATCTTCACAACATTAAGATTGCTTTTTTGCATTAATGATCATTTATATCCTCAGGATCTTTTTAACAACTTTCTGGAAATATGAGAAGGCACCAAGTCTGAATTGTAATCCAAGGTGTTCATATTCCTTATTAAGATTATTTGTCATGATTTTTCCTAGCTCATTATTTTGGATCATTTTGATTATTTTGAAATTTAATTCTCAAACTTTTTAAAAACCAAACTGCAATTTTTTAATTAATGTGCACTTAGTGTGGAATAATTATGTTCAAATTCATGAAGTTTCAATAGATTTCATTTTAAAGTTTTTTAAATATTTTTGTTTTTTAGCTTTTTATCCTCAAATATGTTTAATGCAGAATTCAAAGGAAATTAGTATTTAGTTTTGTTGATATTTTGATTTTTGGAATTTTTCATATAGATCCATCATCATCAAACAAAAATCTTAATTCTATGTTTACATTGATTTGTGTTTTAAAATATGATAATCATAATATAATAAAAAAAGTCTCTATCATTATTTAAAAATGGTAAAATAATAGCTTTTAAATTTATGAATAAAGATTTTCTATTAAATTTAAAATTTTGCTATCATTATTTTATTACTATTTTAACAATCTTAATTCACTAATGAGTGACATTAAATAAATATTGAAATCTTGGAATTTATCAAGTAATGGCAAAGTGAATTAATATCTAACTGGCAAAAAGATCAGAACACAACTGATCTACAGATAAATTGCCATTGCATACATTGTTCAGTGAATGCAGTTGTTAGAACACTAAAACAAAGGACACATTAAGTAATATCCACTGTAGTCTCCTAATTTTGTACCATGTGAAAGTATCTCATTTGTATAAATCATCAGCATAATAAACTTTACTGATCACTCTTCACATTTAGATCTTTCAGATCACATTATCTGAAAGATCTAAATGTGAAGAAAATCTATACTTTTTTGCCAATCACAACATCACATGCCCATAGTGGTAATTTTTGAAACTTTTCTATGGAAATTGCTTCTACATTTCAAAGAATATTCTTACTAAATTTGGCTGAATTTCGGCCATTAGATATTTTTTTAGATGGTTTTGAATAGAAATACTTTAATAATGATCAACTAGTATATAAATAAATATGGGATTAAATATTATATTTCAATATACATATAATATAAACAGATTTATAATTAATGAAATCAGATTAAAGGACTGAGGTAAAGTTTAGCCTATCCAATTTGTTTTGGCTCAAGAGCAGTAATGAGATAACATGGATTTTCTCCAATCATTTTTTGGCACCCCCTGTAGTTTAAGGAAAAAAAGCCATATTGTATCAATAAAATATAGTCCAGGGCCACACTTGAAATGATAAAACATGTTTTTTTTATTCCTTTTATAATTACAAAGAAAATACATGTAAACATATTATTTATTTAAGAAATTCTTTAGTCATCTTTTCAAAATTCAAATTAAATTTTATAGTATTTATTCTTAATATTGCTTCAAATGTTCTTCAGAGATCTGTATCCTTAAGGAATAATTGTTTATGTTCATAATAGAAACAATGTTTTTGTATTCATTTTATTTATCAATAAAATTTTGGGCATATGGTTATTGCTTACAAAGGCAGCATGAATATTTCCAAGTAGTGCTGGTACTGACATATGAGGCACCTTTGTGCAGAAACTAACATTGGCAGAAACTGATTTCATGCCCCCGCAAAAAAATTATTTAGTTTTCGAAACTACATTATTATTTTACAATATGATTTTTGATTAAATATTAATATACTAGTGCCACTTTTTTAATTTTGGAAATTAAAAATTTGTTTCTATAACCTAATCTAAAATATTAATTATTTTTAAAAAAATTAATAATTTTTTTCGTCATGGATTTTCTCCAGTCATTTTTTTGCGCCCCTGTAGTTTAGCGCCTTTGTGCGGTGCACAACCTGCACAACTACTTCCACCGGCCCTGGCTCCAAGGGCCTCATGTGGCCCACAAGCCATGGTTTTCCCACTGCTGCTCTAGAGCCTAAATAATGAGAGAGTAAATTAAAATATCAAAAATGATAAAAGATACTAATGGATTACAAATAAATGCAAAAGGAAAAGTTTCAAAATTAAAAATGGGAAGGTAACTTTAATAAATTAGTCTTAACAATTAAGAAATTTTTCTTTATAAATACATTTAAATACTTGAAATTTATAGATAAATATATTGGATATATTTCTGGTTTAATTATGAATAAAAGCTTCCAGTAAATCTTTAAAGAAATTCATAAAACTGAAAATTATAGGTTAAAGCAGTGTTTCCAATCTTTTTTGGCCATGACCCACCTAAGCATCTCTAAAACCATGATTGCCCCTGTGACATATAATTTTTATTATTCAAAAAGTGAACTCCTATTGATGTGGAGGGAAGCCTAAAATGCCTTTAACTTGGTCTAAACAAATTTCCAAAGAACATGACATCCAGAAAAGAAATGAATGAATGGACAATTGAAGTACTGAGGAAGAAATCACTAAGAAATAAATGTTAGAAAAACTTTTGAAATGCACTTTGATGGTTATAAATTATGTATTTATTTATTTATAACCATCAAAATTATGGATGTATATAAACACATACATACATACATAATATTGTTATAAATACATACATTTATATATCAAGGCCCTTCAATAATAACTGTGTGCACACTAAATACTTTTTTACTTTTTTTTAAGATTGCCAAACTTATCTTAATTTATCAATGTACACAACAGTCAGCTGATAACAATGGAAAGTAAAGAGTAACGGTTATCTAAATCTTTACCTTCTTCTCATCACTCCTATTAGCAGGCTTCCCCCTTTCCACTGTCACCTGCTGACTACATTGTACATTCTGATTTTAATTTTAAAAATATGTGTAATCACAATATATATTTATATACTGTATATGAGGCCCCTAGAACCATAAGAAATGAAAAAATACAGTCAACTCATTCTCAAATTGTCCCCCTTAAAAATCAAATTGCCCCACATTGGGAACCATGGTGTTAAAGAGAATAAATTAAAAAATTTCTTACCCTGTGCCTACAACAATAAAACAAGGTTTGTATGAATTATGTTTTTCAAATTCTTTCATAATTTCTATTAAAAATTTCAGGCTTTCCTTTTCTGTATAAGAAAACATCAATAGAACTGCATCAACATCATTTGGACAATCCTAAAAATGAAAATATGCAATTTTTTTAATTTTCTTTAAAATAACAATTTTAGAACTGAAATTTAAAATTCAATTTTGTTTGTTTTATATTATATAATTATTAGATTCTCTTGGAAAAGAAAATCTGATTAACTTCTTTTAAATAAAAATTCATTCAATTTATTCTACTTATTGATGATTTTCGTTATTCATTTTAAATTATATATTTGAAATTAATAACGAAACATTAATGAACCTCGACTGAAGCTAATTTTTATATAAAAATAAAATATATAAAATGATGATCTATATTTTTAAATTATCAGAATATCAGAAACTATGCAGCGCATATAATTTTTCAATAATTTTGAAAGAGTACACATTAAAATTAATTAATTGTTTATTAAATTATAAGACTGATTTACAAATCTATCTTAATCATTTTAATAAAATTATATTATTTGGAGCAATGTAATTAGGTATAAATATCCGTACAATATTAACTAATAAAATAGTTTGATTGAAAAAAACAGTTTTTTTCTGACGAAAATTATTCAATGTATTCTAAATTTTTTTGAATATTATTTAACTAACTTTTCTAAAGATCTGCAATCTAATCTTATTTAATTAACTGTTGTTGTAAAGAGTCTTCATTGTATCATTAAGTACGTTTATCATTAAGTTCTTAACATTTTAAATTTATTCTATTTATTTTTTATTACTTCAAAATATATAAAAATCATGCAAGTAATTTTAAATAAAACTAACATTTTCATGTTATGTCTACATTGTTTACTCAATATAATTTTATTATAAAATAAAAATTAAAATTCAGGATATGATAATGTCTGCAGCACAGTTCTGTTAATTTGGTTCTATGTTGTAAAAAAATAGCAATTTTATATATTTAATTACGCCAAAAATATTTTTTTTTTTGCTGATCGCAAAAAAAAAAATTATTTTAGAAGCTGGATTATGAATTCATCCCATCTCAGGAGATTTATTTTAATAAAATTCAATGCATGAGAGGGATATATCGGCTTACAATGTTCCATAACATCAAGAAATAACTAATATCTAGACCCAAATCCGCAATTTATTGATATTCTTCTAAGAATGACTTATTCCTTCTAAATAGGATTTTCTCATTGTCATTGAGATTTCATAATAAATCAGTGTATTGTTAGAAACGAAAAAAGGATTTTTATACAGAATATATTATTTATATTAATTTCAACAGAATTTAGTAATAAAAATAAGTTCTGTTGTACAAATAAAGATTATTTTTTCGAAACATTTCGATAGAAATATATATATTGTAACTTTAAGAAAAATAAACAGAAGTGAAAACTATTGGTAGCGTTCAAATGACGAAAATGGGATCATCCAACGTTTATTTTGACTGGTATTGGATCAAGAGGATGAGGATCTGATCAATAATTCAAGACATCCAGCTCCATCCCGAGGATTATCCTGACGGCATTGGAAATTCAAACGATTCGTAGATCGAAGAAATACAAGATAACTTTGAACGAATTTAATTTTTATTTTACAAGAAAGAAATGAAATTTAAAATAACTTATAAATAAAAAACAACAAAATAGTTTCGATCTTTAATAATTTATTATAATTTTAACTAGTAATCTTTAATTATTGATACTTTTGCATTCCATTTGCTGATATTTTCCTATGACCGCACGTAAGTGAAGTCTGGCACGCAAAAATAAGTATATATCATGTTAAAAATTTCGCTGTCAGACTAACAGCCATATTAGATGATTATAATTCAAACAATAATTTTAAGAAACTATTTAAATATAAAAATTTTATATTTAAATAGCTTCTTTCTTTGAGAATTAAAGATTTGAAAACCAATTCACTGGCTTCTAAGAAGCTTAACACCATATCTTTTCAGAGAGATATAAATTCGATAAAATTGCTCTATTTAAAAATAAAATTTATGATCAGGAACAGCAATGGCTATTGTGACTAATATAATATTTAAATATTGTGATGTGCTAAGTTCAAGATTTAATCTATCATCATCAATAAATTTTTTATCGTCTTCCAAAAACAAATTAAAAATTAATATATAAATAATATTAGAATTAGTTTATAAGATAAATCTATTATTCGAATATAATCCTAAATGGAATTATATGATATTTCTATACTGTATATATTTATGGAATTTATTCTTGCAGAATGCTTTGTGATATTTCTAGATTAAAAATAAAATCGAGCGTTGCAATACAGTGTTTTAAATTCTTAAAAATCTGATAACAGAATGACAATCTTTTGTGATAATTCGATCAGTTTCGTCAAAGCACTTGACACATTGATAGAAGAAACACCTTGATGATATCGCCATATTGACACGACAGTTCGCCAATTTCTAGTAAATACCAACTGTTAGAGCAATATGTCATTGAAAGAAACATTGTTCCCACAATAATAAAGTAACATAATAAAAAAAGCAATAATTAGATCTAATAAACGTTTTCATAGTTAACATTATGTTTTTATTATTTTTAATCCGATTTTTTACAAGAAATGACATGGCACCTTTTATTAGGACACAGTTTCATTAACTATAAGGTATACTATACATTTAAAACAAAAATACATTACATAGTTTTATTATTGCTTTCGAAAATACGTGCATTCGATATTTATTTTAATACATAAGCGGATAAAAAATTAATTATTTTGTTACGTAAAACAATCAAATAAGTTATTAAAATTAGCTGTGAGCAATAATCAAAGGCTGTTCTTTTTAATTTTACGAACTGTACGGCAAAATTTTGTCAAAATATTTTGCTAAATTCAATTAAAATCGTAACAATTTTTTTTGTATACGTATTTTTTAACGAGAAATAAACATTCATTGAAGGCACAATATAATAAATAGAAAGTTTACATTATTTACATTATTTAAGCAGATAAATACCAGTAATTTGTTTACATCAAATCAACTGACGTCCACAATGTACTCTTTACATATTCGACTCAATAGAATCTCGCTGTAAATAGCGTTAATTGATCCTTCGACATGATATCTAGGACTCGGACGAGATTTCGACTGATGTTTCTTCCATATCGATTCTGGATAAGGAACTTTAATTACCTAATAATAATAGCAATATAGTACTCATAAAAATATTAATTTTGATAAATAAATTTTTTCATAGTATTTTTGTACCCTGTGAAAGTGGCAAGCGCATTTTCCCTGAAGAAAATCCTTATAGCGTGCCACTGTTATGTTGAATGTGTCAATCACTTCGAAACCGTAATGTTTTGCAAAGTTAGCCATCCCAAGATTATGCTGAAGTAATTTTTGATGTTCATTCTGGAATATCATTGAAAATATTTTTATGACAATAAGTTTAAAAAAATAATCACATCAATCGTTTTAAATATAGCAATTAATTAATCTAAATTATATTTAAGTTAATACTCTTGAATCTAAAGATTAATTAATTAAATCAGTCATAATATTGTCAAAGAACAAAATTAATTGATTATTTTTATTCATAAATAAAAAAATGCTTATAATTTAGAATCCTATCCTAAGGCTCTTCGTTAATTATGTTTGATGAGTGATTAAATATTAAGATAATATCATTTATATTTAGATTTAATATTATTTCAAAGAAAATTAAATTACAATTAATTTATCTGAGAGACTGTATTATTATTCAAATGGATATTATTGTATTTGAATACTTTTATATAAATTTTGTCGATTTGAGTTTGTACTATGGGTGATTATATTAAAACCTTTAAAAAATTCATTATCATATTAAAATAAGTTAATCAGCAATTTATATTTCTTACAACTGACAAACTATGGACTCCATCGACTGCTTGATGAAAACCAGATCCTAATGTCTTCAGGACTAATTGAATTCCATTCAATTTTTCTCTATAAAAATTAAAAAAAAATTAAACAATATAAAATCAATTATTTTAAAATAATTTTAATGAAGTTTGCAATATTTACACTTTAAGAACACGGAGAAGCATCAATAAATGCTGAGTTGCTAACCACTGTACTCCTCCAACAATAAGAATGGTATCGTTTGTATTATCCAATGGACGAGATCTAATTAATACTTTATCAATTTATTTATAAGTTTATTAAATAAATAATTAATTAATTAAGAAAATTTACCTTTGAATCAGTTGATAAAGAGCTTTGTCAAATACTGGACGCTGATCACTCGGTAACCAAAACTGAGGATAGTACGCAAAAGCTACGGATGTTTTCCCTTCATTAAGATTAGAAACAATTCGGATATCGTGAGTTTTGTCCCATTCCATCAAGCTTCCATTAACACGTTCCATTAAATAATGCATCATTCCACGATTGGTGGAATCTCCAATGAAAAGGAGCTGATAAACAAAAGAAAAAAAAATATTTACCTATTACATTCCACGATTGGTGGAATCTCCAATGAAAAGGAGCTGATAAACAAAAGAAAAAAAAATAAAGATTTACCTATTAAAAAAGGAAGCAAATTATTAAAAGCATTATTAAATAATTGGTATATGCGAAAAATATAGTAGATCTACTAAAATACTTAGTTAAGATCGATTAATTGATCACTTTTTCTTATTCGATTTTTCTTTTGTATTTTTTGATAATTCAAACTGATCAAATTCAATTTGTTATTATGTTAGTAATAATGAACCCATTTTAATCAGTTTTAGCAGAGTTGATTCCCCATGGGTGAATCTCATTCCAACTTGTGTAAAATATTGTTTTAATAGATAGACATCAGGAAGATATGATTCAATAACAATCGTTTCCAATAGATTTTGTTTTTTAGATCAATAGTCTCTAAATTATGGGGGAGAACAATTATAAAGATATGTAAAAAATTTTCAGAATGAGCGTTTTACTTGCAATAATGTATGTCTATTATAAAGAGTGATTGCGATTTTTCTTTACTGATAAAGAAAAATCCGATACCGATTAAAAAAGTTTGGAGACCACTACTCAAGAATGTCTTAATATTATACATGTGTATGCATTTCATTCAAATTGGGTAATATTTATGCAAAATATTGTCTCAAAATAAATGGAAATCTTTTATTTTATTATATCAGTAATAATGAGCCCATATCGATCATTTTTTGTATATTTGGTTCACTAGTGGATCGTAGATTATAAATGATAAATTTGAAGAACTAAGCATAACATGAATGTCCATCTAAAAGTTACACTGTTCATTATAATAAATTCGATATGTTATTTTTAAGATTTTTACACTTTTTAATTCTAAAATAATAATAACTAATTAAATCTTTAGTGAATTTATTGTTATACTGTATTGTATTTCAAATTTGAATAACTTATATTCTTATATAAAAAAAATAACACAAGTGAATTTTAATGCTAATTAAAAAATATATACAGTATAATAATTCTGCTGTACTTGTAGTTATTTGTTGATTTTAGATTAATATTTTATGTTCGATTAAATAACTATCTTTTTTAATTATTTAGAATAATTTGAATAAATTAAGAAAGAAGTTTAATAAAAATTTCACAAAAATTTTTCTTTTTGTTTTTAGAATTATAGATAAAGTTAATTAACGAATGAATTAATGAATAATTTACATATTTTTGTTTTTATTCAATCTTTTAATCATATAAAATAAACATGTATTTGAATAAACAATATCACTTTTTCTCAATTACACGTTATATGAAAAAATGCAACAAAGCAGCTTAACAGTCTAAATAAGATTAAATCAATCTAAATTATTCCTCATTAATATCAAATCTTACTTAATCTAATCAAAATTTCGGATAATAGTATTCTAATGTATTAGAAAATTTTTTAGATTAACGTTGAAAAATTCATGTAATATAATATGGAATTTTTAGTCTTAATCTCAAAAAATTTTTTAATATTATTTTCCGAAATTTTGGTTAGATTTAAATAAAATTTGGTACTAGTGAGGACTAATTTACATTAATTACATCTGATAGGTATCTTGAATAACAAACATATTTTAAAAATATAATATATTACATTTAAAAATAAATAGTCATTAATCTAACATTACTTTTTATTGAATTCTACAGCAATTTTCATGCTATGATTAACTCGTTCTTTTGCAAACGTATCTTTATTTAAAATAAAAATAATTCAATTTTAAATAAAAATTAGAGAATTGATTATACTGTAATATTATATAATCTGAGAAGGTTTCAGAATGAAATATTCAACTATTTTTAATATTTTAAAAAAGAACATCATTTGTAAAAGAAAACTGTTTTGATCCTATGGATTTATCTAATAATGCTTCTCAAATTTCTATTTATAATAAAAGTGAAGTAGAAATGATCAGTTCCTATAAATGATATCTTTGTGCTCCTCCTTTAAATGCAAATAATGTCATAAGTTAAATTTAATCTTAATGTAAACAACAATTAAAAATATATATATACTTTTTATATTTATATAAAATTTATTAGAGAATCAAAATAATATTTTAATAAAAATTATCAAATTCTATAATAGAAGATAATGTTCGTATCTGCAGCAGCAGTAACTCTTCAAAAAACATCTCATTTTCAAGAGGTAGGACCTTGAAAATTTGGTAAAACGTCCAATATGACCATTAAAATGACATTGCCAAATATTGTAAGAAAAGGCTAGTTGTTTGGGATATTTTTGGGATCACAACGAATAAAATGTGTTTAGTATTTCACATTATTATTCAAATTAGTGTTTTGTTGAATTCTCCTGACACTGGGAAAAAGATAACATTAATCTTATCGCAACTGGACCAATAATTATGTGTACCAAATATTTAAATTTTCATAGAGTGCAAAATGGCATATTTTTTAAAAACCAACTTATTTCCAACCGAAGATTTCAAAAATATTACTAATAATTTTTTGATTTTAAAATTCAAAACGGTAAACGAGAAGTTTCGCGGATATTAAAACTTTTTAAATAATAATAATAATGCTAAATGATATATCATATTAAAAATCTTTTAAAAATACTTTTATTTTAAAATAATCTGCATATTCCAAAACTGTTTCATGTTCATTCTACAAGTGGGTGCAACAACGAGAATACCATGAGGGCATCACTTGAAGTTTCTCACCTGATATCAAAAACTGGAAACCTCATACAATTGTTGAAGAATTTGTATTATCAGCTGCAAAAATCATGGTAAAACTAATGAATTAAAAAAAAAAGAAAATTCCTATAAAAAAAAGGGGGAATTTTATGTCTGACCCATGGTTCTTCTTCCAACAAAGTCTCTATATGAATTGAGCTAGATATAATTTTTTCAATAAAATCACTGGCTGTACAATTTTCATATTCATGACGGACAAGACTGTTGACAAAATTTGTAAAATCTTCAGTTAAAATTTTATAATGATAGTTCTCAGGAACAGCACTCAGTTCTTCTCCTAGGTCATTCCTTCCTCAATGAAATCTATAAGGAACCCAGCTTTTTTTAAAAAATTTCTGAATAATTAATTGTAAAACTTCTTGTCATGCAACATAAATCCATCTCACTGTATCCCAAATACTAAATGATCAACAACGTTCAACATAGAGAGGTGTCCAACATATAGAGGTGTCCAACTTGACAGGTTTCACTGTATAATAATTCCCTGAAGTTATAGGTCCTTGTAAAGCTGTTATTGTTATTTGAGATGAAATAAATCAAGATAGATTAAAATTATGGCTTGGATTGTAATAACTTTCATATAATTTCTGCATAAAGTTCATTGAATAGCCATGCTTCTTTTCATTTTTTTAAAACTGCTGAATATTCTTTGTCTCCATCCACCTATAGATTGCAATATGGAAAAAGTCTTCCAAAATGCTCATTAAATGCAGCCACTTGTAGAAAACAGAGTCTGCCAACAATTCTGATATAGTAGTACTGGCCTTGCAGTTCATCAGTCTCACAATTCGACAGTTGAGTTTCGGGGGATAGCACATGCACAAACATGTATATGTGTGATGTCATTTTTTATTTATCAGTTCTTGTTGGGCTGCTTTGGAGTTTGACTATGTTATTTGTTTTCATTTTCAATTCTGCATTTTTCAGAAAGTAAAAAAATTGTACATCCATAGTTGTTATTATTTTCTTGAGTGAAATTTAGGAATGGATTCAAAGAGAAGTGAACAGAAAAATAATTCAGGAAAAAAGAACACTTGATTGAGTATGGAGAAGAAGAAAGAAATTATAAATAAAAATATACAAAAAAGTAGAACAATTATAGATGTAGCTCAAGAATATGTCATTCCTAGGACAACTTGGCAATATTTTGAATAGAGAGAGATTATGGATGCAGACACACTAGGGTGTCTGTTGAGCTATGAAGATTTCTGACAAGAATAGATTTTTAATCAATGAAAAGATGAATAAAAGCTGCTTCTCACCTGGACTAGATAAAAACAGATGAAGGGAGTAATTCAGACAATGACCTGTGAGAAGGCTAGATTAATTTTCAAAGAACTGCAGAAGAAAATTCCAGGATGTACCTCAGATCAAACTGAGGAATTTAAAGCAAGTCATATTCCAAAAACTAAGGGCTAATAAATTAGGTATATTGTGTATAAAATAGTGTATTTTGTAGTTTAATACATATTTTAGTAAAATACATATAGTAAAGTAAATAATATATTGTATCTCTCTCAATTCACCCATTAGGGGAATGGAATAGAGGTTCAGCAATGAATCAATCTATTTTCCATAGTCTTATATGGGATATATTATCCTGAAATTTGACAATTCTCAATTCAGATTAGTGTCGAATTGTGAGGTACCACTATATTATATTGAAGCTAAATATATTGCACACTCCAGATGGGCAGTAATAAAGAATATGCAGCAATTTTTAAAAATGAAAGATGCACAACTGTTCAATGAGTTTTATGAAAAAGCAAAGACAAGTTACTACAACTTGAACCATAATTTTAATGCTTTCCAAGGAGAAGACCGACCAAGGCTCAATCTGCCATATCTAACTGTACTCTATGATTTTTACAGTATAAACACAATGAAAAGACTAACAAGTAAGTAAAAGGTTAAGAAAGATGTTAGTGCAAAGACAGAACACAACTTTGTTCAACATGCTAAGAAATGACAAAGACTGCTATGAAAAAGGACTATGGTCTAGAGTAGGGGTGGGCAATTATTTTCTGCCGAGGGCCGGATAAACAATCTTCAGAATGAAGCGGGCCTTATAAAAATTGAAAAGTACCTAAGGGCGAATTTAACCTTACGGCGCCATAATTATGTAATTATTAATTATTATTATATAATTATGTAATGAAATTATTGATAACATTAGTTATTCTACTTCCAAGCACTAGCCTCAACATATAAATGCAAAGAAGTGCCCAAGAGAACTTTAAGAGCAGAAGCAGTATTGATAGCTCCTATGATGATCAGATAGGCCATTCTTAGGCAAAAAGGATGAATTTAGAATTTTCTTAAGTTCAGTTCTGCATATCTTTAATAGAATTCTCTGCCACCACGTGATGGTGGCATAGGTAATAATAATTAATTAAAACTACTTTGACATAAAATGACTACTCACATTCAAGCAAGATTGATTCCTGCACAAACACATTTCTTTCATCATCACAAGGGGGAAGAATAATAGTTGCGCCAATTAATCCGCACACGTTCTTGTCAATCTCGTTAATGTGTTCAGCCACTTTTGTGATAGGCTACTTACATAAAGAATATATTCAAAATCTATCAATATTATTTAAAAAATATACTTTTTTTGTGTTACTTTCTTAGTTTTTGTTTGTATGCAAAGAGTTCAAAAGCATTGGTAGAAAATATTTTTTTTTCATTAGAAACATTAGAAAATAATTCATCCTATGAATTAATAAATTCAAATTTTCTTTAAAAACATAAGTATTTTATCAAACTGATTGATTGCTAATAACCTATTACATCAGAATGTTACAAAATTTTAGGTATCTATGTAATTAATTTTGTAAAAACAAATTTACAATATAATCTGAATGGTAAAATTTACTATGTTCATGGTTAATTATATCATCAAAATTTGGAGTAACTCGGTAGTGTACGTGTACATTCGCGACAGTATCCATTATTTTACACTACAAAGTATCCATTTATTTTATTTTTCTTTTTGAGTCGAATTTTACGAATGTGGGCCTGGAGACTGTAATGTGTTGTAGTTTATGCGGCGGGCCATATAAGATGCCTTCGTGGGCCACCTTTTGCCCACCCCTGGTCTAGAGCAATGTTTCCCAAACTTTTTCTATGATGGAACACTTCACAAATTCTGAAATTTTTATGGAATATCTTGGCTATTTTATAGTATAGGCAGATATTAATAATAAATAAATTAGACAAGTAAGTATAAGAGTTAAAAGAAAACATTTATTATCAAATTATAATTATGCAAAATAAAACACCTGAAAATAGTAAAATTTTAGCATATATAGCCTACATATAGTAAAATTACATTTTACTGGTTAGTGGCTTCGATATTTCTGGGTCTTTGAATTACAAATTCTTTTTATATCAGGCATAATATTAGAAAGCTGAATTCTCATATCCAGTATAGCGTTGAGTCTGTTCCTCTACTTTGATTTGATGCAGCATAATATGAAAATCCTGCCTCACATAAATATGTCATTCTAAAAGGAGGCAAAACATGAATACAGTTTTGACAAATTGGGGTACTCTTCCGTTAAATCTGTCCAGAAATAATTTAATGGCAGTTTCATTTTACACTACAAAGTATCCATTTATTTTATTTTTCTTTTTGAGTCGAATTTTACGAATGTGGGCCTGGAGACTGTAATGTGTTGTAGTTTATGCGGCGGGCCATATAAGATGCCTTCGCATTTTACACTACAAAGTATCCATTTATTTTATTTTTCTTTTTGAGTCGAATTTTACGAATATGGGCCTGGAGACTGTAATGTATTGTAGTTTATGCGGCGGGCTATATAAGATGCCTTCATGGGCCACCTTTTGCCCACCCCTGGTCTAGAGCAATGTTTCCCAAACTTTTTCTATGATGGAACACTTCACAAATTCTGAAATTTTTATGGAATATCTTGGCTATTTTATAGTATAGGCAGATATTAATAATAAATAAATTAGACAAGTAAGTATAAGAGTTAAAAGAAAACATTTATTATCAAATTATAATTATGCAAAATAAAACACCTGAAAATAGTAAAATTTTAGCATATATAGCCTACATATAGTAAAATTACATTTTACTGGTTAGTGGCTTCGATATTTCTGGGTCTTTGAATTACAAATTCTTTTTATATCAGGCATAATATTAGAAAGCTGAATTCTCATATCCAGTCTAGCATTGAGTCTGTTCCTCTATTAGAAAGCTGAATTCTCATATCCAGTATAGCGTTGAGTCTGTTCCTCTACTTTGATTTGATGCAGCATAATATGAAAATCCTGCCTCACATAAATATGTCATTCTAAAAGGAGGCAAAACATGAATACAGTTTTGACAAATTGGGGTACTCTTCCGTTAAATCTGTCCAGAAATAATTTAATGGCAGTTTCTTGCATTTTTGTTTTAAATCAGAGTCACTAATTAATTCAATTAGATTTTTATAATCATTTGCACTGAAACCTGTTGTCTCAGCTGTCACTGTAAATGGATTCTGAATCCAGGAATTAATCTTCATCAGACTTTGGAAAATATTGCAAAAGGGTTGACTGTAAGTCATGCAAGTGTTCTAAAATTGCATTAGAAATTTTTTGCCATCTACTTTAGAATTTATTTCATTTAAATATTCATAAAAGGTAAGAACACAATCAAAAATTATTCTGATATATCATATGAGGCTTATATTAATTTTCACAATTTTTTATGGAACACTTATTAACGTTCTGCAGAACGCTGGTGTTCCACCGAACATAGTTTGTGAAACATTGATCTAGAGTATATGTAATACCTGTACAAAATGAGAACTTAGGTATAACAGAAGAATATGTGGGAATGATCAAAAGGAATCTAAAAGCCAGGTTATGGGAACACAAGTGAGATATAAAGAACAAAATATTGAACAAAGCTCTAGTGATTCAATTTTACAAACACTGTGTAAAAGTGAACTGGCAGGAAATTAGTCATTCATAATATAGAAAAACCACAAAAAAGGTTTATAAGAAGCTATTATAATTTTAGAAAAGAGCCAGCACAGAAACATAATCAATCAACAACCAGAGGAGAGTTTGCCTAGTGCCTGAAAATTTTTGGTCGAGAAAAATACATACGACATCCACATAATGAATGTCTCTGCAAAGAACACAAACCTAGATACTGCTTCAAAAACTGTTAATGTTTTTAAGTTTAGTTTTAACTTTTAGTTTTTTTATTTATTCAGTTTAATTTTAAATTAGTTGTTGTATGTTAGTACCATAATATTTATCCAAGTAAATCCTAGTCAGCTAAGCTTGATAATGATAACTGAACCTTTAAATTTATTTTAAATGATATTTGAATGTTGCTTTTTGTTTTTAGAACTATCATGTATTTGAAATTTATTCATGCTATGTAGTAAACCTTTTTTTCTATGTTTGGTACTGAAGATGATCAGATACTGACCTGACCCCAAAAACATTATATACAGTAAAACCTCAATATCTCGAATCTCATGAG
The DNA here is from genome assembly GCA_000484575.1 of Olivierus martensii. Classification (NCBI taxonomy): domain Eukaryota; kingdom Metazoa; phylum Arthropoda; class Arachnida; order Scorpiones; family Buthidae; genus Olivierus; species Olivierus martensii. The sequence goes on along the minus strand of AYEL01060041.1, from coordinate 1,165 downwards.
AACAATATACAGTAGAACCTTGATATCTCAAATCTCATGGGAACAAAAAAAAATTTGTATAAAGAGTTTTCGAGATATTGAGGTTCAATATTAAATAAAGATTTTTATGTCAATAGTGCATACCATAGTTTTTAATACTGTATAAGACACTCTTTTTTTTCCCATGAAAATTAGCATCTAAATACTCCTGCATCTTATAAACCAAAGGTTGAAAATATCACTAAGTAAACACAATCATATTGACAAAAACCTATCAACAATTAAAAGTGAAATTTCGAAAATGAAATTACTGTACAGCATGTTCAGTATTCCGAGAATACACAAAAAAGTTCCTGTTCTCATTATTGGTAGCACATTTAGGTTCTTTTGTTAAATTTAAATTCATTGTTTAGACTCCGAAAGCCAGGAAAAATTCATAAGTATTTTTAATTTCTGTAGCATAAAAATTAATTTAAGATAGCGAAAGGTTTTGAAGAAAATACTTCGAGATAACTATTGAAATTATATTGGTTTAATGCTAAAAGTGCATGGAAAAAATTTTTTTCCACATATCAAGGGTTTCAAGATAACAAGGTTACACTGTATTTGTAATAGAATAGATATTAAAACTGCTTCAGTGCTTATGACTTGGTTTTTTTTCTGAAAATAAATTTAAGCAGTTGAGTAATAGTGATTTTTTTAATGAAATTTTTTTATCAAAACAATTTCAGCACCCAGTATGCAAGAAACATTTATTAAAATATGAATTATAGATTATAAATTATCATATAGAACAAAATGCAATGATTGATTTAAACAAATTATAGTAATTAATCAACTGATGATGAAACCATTTCTTTACAAAAGCAAAAAGTTTTTTCATAAATCTAAAACTTAATATATAAAGTATCAAACTTCTGCTATTTTCTTCAATCATTAAAATTTATAACACTTAGCACTAAAGTAGGTTTTTATCTTCAACATAAAAATCACATTAAAATTTATAAAAACATTTTTAGCTCTTCTTGAGCCTTCTTAATTACAAGATACTAAATTTTTACCAGAGATTCTTTTAAATTTTCATGAGCATTCTATACAATTCAAATTTCTAGGGACCAAACATATTTTTGAAATATTAAATAATTATTTACAACATTTTTAGTTTTATAAGTAATAATTTATATAT